>BFEA01000025.1:78864-91998 GCA_003427395.1 Chara braunii | reverse complement strand
GCCGACCAGTCAAGGGTCGCCGACGGTCGGGTTGTGCAACACCGCACAAAATATTATAGAGGTATGTGTAGTACATGCAGATCCCAATACTATCCACTTCTACATTTCCTTGAACTTCCCTCGTAGCTCTTACAAGGGGCCTTGCTCCATTACTCTCCACATGCAGGAACGACAAAAATTATGGCGGTGTATCTTCCCTTGTTCTAGCGGAGGATTCATGCTCATTTTGCACATTTGGCGAGTAGTGGAACGAGGCCCAAGGAGACGAAGAGAATGACAGGTGCTGTTACAAGGAGATGAATAGAGTGACAAATGACCAATGCAAGTTACCTGCCAGATAAGGAGATAAAGCCGATGGTTAGACCTTGGAAGCTCACAGCAGAGGAAATGGGGCACTTCATTCCAGCACATTCGCGCAAAAAGTGGCAAAATACATTGCTGTCAGGCTGCACCCTTGGCTCTCATTCTCCCTGTACGGTTCTTAGAAGCATTGACGGTCAGCTTAAACTGACCTGTCCAAGAACTGACCAATTACAGCCTCATTTACCCAATGATCCTTCGAGTGGGGGGGTGAAACCCTTGTTGATCAGCCACATTGAAGCTACTAGCGCTCCAGCAAAAGCGCCAAGGAGCTAACCCCGCTTTGTGCATCCCTAGCCCCAAGGATATCGCAACCTGCCAGACAAGCTGATCAAAAACAACAGCATGCCATAACCCTGCTCACAAGAGACAATGGCCCCATGGTAGACAAAGCCCAACCATCAGACACACACAAAATAAGTCACTTGATCATTATCACCTCAAATGATCACAGCAGTAGTGTCCCACCAAAACTCTCAACACATGCATTACCAGGACACTTCTGTTTACGTCCCCAGAGCCCCTAGTTCAGAGGCACGCCCCTCCAAAATACATGTATGTCTAGGCTTTGAAATCCAACACATGATATCCTAAACTCTCAACACACGCATTACAAGGACACTTCTGTTGACTTCCCCCAGAGCCCCTAGTCTAGAGGCAGGCCCTTCCAAAATACATGTATGTCTAGGCTTTGGAATCCAACACATGATATCCTAAACGGGTCTTTGTCATCACATCGCACCTGTGAGATTACCCGATGAAGACCTTGGTCAAGTCCAGTGGGGTCTCCCCGGGCAGCCCCTACTTTCCCATCAGTCCTAGCCAGTCTCTTAGTGGGTCTTTATCTGGAGAGAGACGCAACAGCCTTGAAATGCCATGGTCAAGCACTGGCTCGCCCCAGATTTCTGGAACTGTTACCGGGTCAGCTTTCAGTTTTGCAGGAACCCACCATACCACCGTTCCGTGGGACCACTCTACTGTAAACTCGGCCCACCGTTACTATGGTGCAGGGTGGATTTGCTAAAGATAGAATGTCCCACCTTTGCAGGGATCCGAAGTCTGGAACCCGCATCACCCCGCTGCAGCTCAAGCGGTGAACCGCGATCTACCAAGCTGGCCTTAAAAGACCACTCCCTAAGTCTGCATCCGCTTGTCATTCCAATTGACAAACCATCAAACACAGCCTCCATCACACTGAGTGGAAAGAAGGGCCTGGCGAGGAGTTTTTGTGCTCTGTTTTCGATTCCCCATTGTGCTGTGCCGATGTGCTCTCTGTTTTCTATTGCCCATTGCATCCCTCACAATGTGCAACTTGTTACTTGACACGATAGTTCTGCCATCCTGGTTTTTTTCCCTGGAGTTTTTTCCCATCAGACAGCACCTCCAAGCTCAGACCATCAAACCCATTCCCCCTTTCCATGGCACTTGCCACCTCGTCGATCTCAACCAGTGGAGGGTTGCCACCCCCCCCACCCCACCGAGAACCCCTTCACCACTGGGGCCAAGGTGACAAATGAGGAAGAGAGGAATGTCAGGCCTGATGTTATGGGACACACTGGAATGAAGAAAACAAGACAGTGCTTGGCCAGGGTCCCACAATATTAAAACAGATGCAGAACGGCCGATCTTAAGGACAGACCTCACCCTAAAACTCCCTGCACCTCCCAGCAATTGCAAACTGCCGCCTCCTGGTGCCACCTACACAATCAGACCCATAGGACATACTTCTGGCCCTATCCTGCCCTTCAGCCATTCAACCCTGCACTAGTGCCAAAAAGCCCATCATCCAAGCCATCCAGATTCATGGCACGACAGTCATTGATCCCATCCTTTCGCCATCTGGTACTGCATAAGGTAGTTTCTAATCCACATGTCATCCCACGTCAACCAGTTGGGCTATACAACTATCATCCCGTCCCATATTGGTGTTATCCGATACTTTATCCCCACACTCGGCAAACGCCACCTCACCTGCCGGTACAACTCTTGACCCCTTCATTGTTGTCCCAAGCTCTCCTGCATCTCTCAGTCAAATGTTGCCACACCACTCAGCAAATCATCTTCCATCATTCCCATGGCCTTGCAAGTCCATTTGCATACATGGCATGCAGCACTAGAGCACCGTGCATCAACCCATTTCGATTTAGTTTCACATCGAACTGCCATGTAAGCCCGGACATGAGGAGCCTGAATAAGGGTAGAGGCGGCAGCACATTTCACGGCTCGACATGTATTTAGCATTCCGGTTCGGCTGCTTTTCCTCTCAGATTTCCACTGCCAATTTCCCAGTAAAAGATTGCAACATAGACTCCCCTTCCTGGTGGCAGCTCCTATCAATACTCAGACCACTCACCCCAGGAGAATTTTCTTGACTTCTCCTCAGGGAGTTTTTATTGCCTCTACTGTTATCCGAAGCCCTGCTTCACCTAATCCCCTCCTAACATTGTGGGATACACTCAGGGAGTACTCGAACCCCACCCTTTTTCTGCCTGATTTGCAGGGCTTAGGGAGTCGAGCAGTCACACTACAAGGCAGTAATAAAGCAAAGCTGCAAGACTGCTTCACCCCTCAATTTGCTCCTTCGAACATACTCCCACCTCAGCCTTTCATCTCTCCAATTAGCAGGGTTGCTGGAAGGGGGGAAAAGGGGAAACCACCGACGGGCCTAGCTCGGTCATTACGGGAATGAATTGTTGAAATACAGACCTGAGTTTGAATCAAAATGGAACTAGATGAATGGAATTGTTGAATTATCCGGGGCGAGTCTGATCCAATGACATATCAAGGCGATCGCCCCTTTAAAGAAAAAAAAAGAAAGAAGGGGAAAGGTGTCCTTCAGGGCCACCGCACAAGGATGAAATACGTAAATCAAGAAATGGTCCAGTTTCTGAAGGGAAAAACCAAAGAAAAAGGAGAAAGGGACATCCTGGAGTCCTGCAGTCATGCTACTGGGCAGTTGAAAATGCAACAACCCTTCAAGACTGCTTCAACCATCAATTTCCTCCTCAGGGAAGCCGCACAGTATCAGCCTCGTCTGCTTGGGAACTCGGAGACTTTTTCTTTTTTATCCGCGCTCCTCCCTTTTTCCGGAATATTGTACGTATGCCTTCTCTAAGGTCTGTAAAGTACATCCCTGATGAAAGTCGTCCCTTCCATGGTTAGGCAGGCTGCTGACATTTGAGGAGATCAAAGAAGTGGTCGAGGGGGAGTGTGGTCAATGCACAACCACTGTAACCCCTCAAAACGTTGGATGGGAAAAGGGGAAGGGAGATTACGCCATGAAACTACATCCACAATGAACGCCCGATGCTCATGTCTTCAAGTCCACAGCAACAGCTGCAGTACAGCAACATTCCTTACAACCTCCAAAACACAGTCCCACGAATGGACGTCATTATTCTTCATGCAGAATGATACTGCCAACAAGCCCAACATCTAAATCTAAACCTTGCCTTGTCAATCAGGGTCTCGGGCTGACCGGTTTGCTTATGACAGGTTCTCCACGGAGCAACTGAAGGGAAAATAAGTCAGAATATCCGTCACTCCTTACGAAGGACAAAAGTGGACCGCATGCAACACCGCCCCCTGGGGCCAAAGGGAAACCAGTCGTGCAACCCAATAGGTAGCATGCAGATCCCGGCAGGACAAGCGTGTTGCACGGATTTGTCATGCGCGCGGGAGGGTCATGGTTTTTGTACATCCCTCTGTACAATGAAAGCAAGAAAAGAAAATCCATAATCCAATAACTTATCCACTGAGCCCCCCAACTCTCGAAGGACATCCTCAGCCAGTGTCAACGCTTCAGCAGATGTACCAGACAGATGCGCAATCTCCCATCTTTATCAGTGTCAATGCTGGGCTCATTGTGGATACCGAACCCCATTTTTACCAAACTTGTCTCTCAGCTCAAGCAGCCACAATAAGATCACATCACACCACACTACACTGCCTAAAACCATGGCAGAAGGAATTCAGCACCAATAGCAGACAAGGTTCTGAATATCAAGATTGTAATCATGTGTGTGCCTCTACGCATCTGCAAATGAAGGCATTGAGCAAGAGAGAACTTATGCATGTATGATGTTTCTGTGGGACATAGCCACTTTCCCGACATACCGCCAAAACGTAACACCCCTTTTTTCATAAGGGGATCTGCAGGCCCATTAGTGCAGTCATAAAACGTGCAAGGCCACAATTTTGCACTTGACCCACATTTCCCTCCAGGAGAAAAGGGCAGACCCAAAGGGAAAAAGAAAGGACCAGGAAGGTAAGAGAGAAAATAAGAGAATAAAACAGGAAAAACAAAAGGAAACGGAAGGTAAAAAGACACTAGTCTTTTTTCTTTGTATTACAGAAAGGGCGACGGCCTTGAGATATCATCATGGAACCGACCGACCCTAGGTAACTCAGAATTGTAGTATTTCACTCAGAAAACAGGAAAAACAAAAGGAAACGGAAGGTAAAAAGACACTAGTCTTTTTTTCTTTGTATTACAGAAAGGGCGACGGCCTTGAGATATCATCATGGAACCGACCGACCCTAGGTAACTCAGAATTGTAGTATTTTACTCGTCTGTTTCCTTTCGAGTTTGAACTCAGGTCTGTATTTCAACAGTTCCGAGGTGTACCAACTGAGCTAGGCCAGTTGGTGAGGCAGTAGTTTGCACCTCCTGCAGTGATGCAATTTCAATTGTGCAACAGGATTTCAGCAATACATCACCGCCAATAAATGTCTGAGCTGTCTCTTATACACATCTAGATGTGTATAAGAGACAGCAGCAATACATTATTGCCAATTAAGGTGTCCGTCCTCGAAAGTAAGAGAGCCAGGGCTTATTAGACTATTTCTTCCTTGCATCAGCACTAAACCAGGCACGAAGCACCGTGCCATCCAAAACTCCGCAAAGCATTTGGCTCCTAGAGTATCCTTCCATTAAAACTGAAAAAAGAAAAAAGAAAAACTTGCCGCCATTTTTAAACAATTTTTCACATTTGACGAATAATGGAGCGAGTCCCAAGGTGTCTGCTTGGGGCGCTACCACAATGCCCAGGCCATGAGGTGCCGCCATTTTTGAATGATTTTTCACATTTGACGAATAATGGAGCGAGGCCCAAGGCTGTCTCTTATACACATCTAGATGTGTATAAGAGACAGGGCCCAAGGTGTCTGCTTGGGGCGCTACCACAATGCCCAGGCCACGAGGTGCTGCCATTTTTGAATGATTTTTCACATTTGACGAATAATGGAGCGAGGCCCAAGGTGTCTGCGCTTGGGGTGCTACCACAATGCCCAGGCCATGAGGCTTGGACAACGACTGAACCCAAGCTGGAGTTTGTCCAAGCTGGACAAGTGCTGTGCTGTATGCACAACCATGAACCAAAGATCTAAGATGATTCAACCCCAGTCTGTGCAAACCGTAAGTCCAATTGCTGCATTGATGCATCAAGTCCCTCCAAAAGAGTCTCGGACAAAAGACTGAACCCAAGCTGGAGTTTGTCCAAGCTGGACAAGTGCTGCTTTGCAGCTGCACAACCGTGAACCGAAGCCGTACGATGGTTCAACCCCAGTCTGTGCAAGCCGTAAGTCCAATTCCTGCATTGGTGCATCAAGTCCTTCCAAAGACGATAGAAAGAAAGGGGAAAAGAGGGGGGCGCTGGGCACTGAACCACGCCACAGCGACTTCCTTCTCGCAACTGTCCTCGGAAGGAAGAGAACCCATCAAGTAGAGGACCACTGGTAAACAGTGAAAGAAAGGGGGTGGTGGTTTAAATCTTGAAGTCTACCTGTTGTTTTGCGCTCCGAAACAAGCAGATTCTTGTTTATCTTGAAGAAAAACAGAAATTCTGAAATAGACTACATAGTACATACTAGTAAATAGACAAATTTCGGGATCTTGAAGAAAACCAGAAAATGAATTTCAGAAAATGAATTTCAACACCAAATTGTGCCCTGAAGGGGGAGGGGAAATATGTTTATTTCCTCATGAACAAGCAGATTCTGGTAAACCTTGAAGAATACCGGAGATGGAAGCCTTTCTGGATCGCCAAGGAAACCACAAAACGAATTTCGAAAAGCCGATTCCACCTGGAAGGGGAAAGGACCTCGGGAGTTCCAAGGATGCAGGCCCAATGCCAACGGCTTGAATTAGCAGACCCAATTACAGTTCACAATCCCCTTCCATATGTGCATGGTTACATTTTCTAACTTCAGTTAGAGCGGATAATTCTTCATAAACTTACTCCCTTGTTTGTCCTCATCTTTCTATAATAGATCTACCATTTCACCTACAGACTAGTACTATACGAATCATACGATTCTTTCCACATTTGTCCACTAAAGTGCACCAATGAGGAGGAGCAGAAGCGGAGGAGCTGGAAACGAGGGCGAGTAGAAGGAAGAGGACGATGACGACGAAACACAGTCTTCTAGGGCAAGGAAGCACAGTGTTCCACGTCATTTGCTTGCCTGACAATGGATTTGCTACAGCTTGGCCACGGTAAATAATACTTCGGTCAAAACTTCGGACAAGAACAAAAAACTTAAACCCACCATACCCCTGCCCACAGCCACGGACCAGAAACAAAGCTTCAAGGTGCCCAAGGTCGTTTGAGGCATCTTCCTCGCCTTGTCGTCTTTCCAGAACAATAATTAATAACCATCTTTCTCTAGGATGGACCTAGCACTGGATAGCTCTTGTACCTGCCATGTGGACAGCTCTTACACCTGCCCTATGGCTGAATGGTTCATGTACAGCTTGGCCACGGTAAATAATACTTCGGTCAAAACTTCGGACAAGAACAAAAAACTCAAACCCACCATACCCCTGCCCACAGCCACGGACCAGAAACAAAGCTTCAAGGTGCCCAAGGTCGTTTGAGGCATCTTCCTCGCCTTGTTGTCTTTCCAGAACAATAATTAATAACCATCTTTCTCTAGGACGGACCTAGCACTGGATAGCTCTTGTACCTGCCATGTGGACAGCTCTTACACCTGCCCTATGGCTGAATGGTTCATGCATCTAAGCTACTGCTGATAAAAAGATCAGCCGTTCAAGTCCTGTCACGCACAGGAATGTTTCGCGGCTACGCTTCCCCTCTGAACAAAAACAGTGCGAAAGCAAAGCTCAGGTTTGCAAATGCAAAAATTAGTCCTGTCGGAATGTTCCTGGACGTGCAGGTGCCCAAGTGCATCACCTGTACCTGAACAGACCCAGGTGCATTCTGACCAGCGTAATTCTTGTCAGGGGCTGTTTCTCCTTCATTCAAGAAGAGAAAAAGGATCCTCACTGGATATAATAGGCAAAGCGTGGCTACTCCCTGCACAGCCTTCATGTTCAAGTACGGGTCCTCTTCTCTCCTCTCCCAACCCCCCACCCGCCACCCCCCCCAATAATAAGTAGGCGCCTAGCTCTCCGATGCCCAAATCAACCAGAGTTTTTTTTCCTATTAAAGCGAAAAGCCACTCAGAACCAATTGGCTAGAGGACAGCGTCTCCGTGAACTTTTAAAGCAACCTCAATCTTCTCCTCTATCTGTAGAAGAACAGGTAAGGGGCTAGCGCTTCTAGTAGGCCAGCATACTAGCTGCAACTGCAGAACAGCATTGCATTGCGAAATGGAATACAGTGTGACAATAAAATAAAATCAAGTAACTGCAATCACATACCCAGAGGTCATGGTCACACTATTGCATTCTGGACTGATTCTGACAATAATCCCCGCTCTAGACATGCTGTGAAAACTTACATTGCGAGTACGCCCTAAGGTCCACCTTTTGCCCAGAAACATGCATCAACCAGCTACGTTATGCAGATTACTTCGGTCAGTAACCCTGGGCCAGCTACTCCAGATCACTCTCATCGGGACACAATCTGGCCACAATCCAGGACAATGTGCATGTGTTTCTTACTCTCCGGAATCTTTCACACGCTCCGGGTGTTCCTACCATGCACGATCCTGGATCCAGATAGCGGATTTCCATCGGTTACGATCCTGGAACCAAGCGGTGGCCTTCTGTCCATGGTTCAGACTAAACAGGTACTCCCCTCTGGTCACCGTTCTGGGTTAAGAGACCATGGATTCTTGTGCAGCATCCGTACGCGATTCTGGTTAAGTGCAGAATGACGGCGTTCCTACTGTCTGGAACTTGAATTCTTGACACAAGGCTGAATGCAGACCAGGGCAGTCAAAGATAATGGATCCAAACAGGATTTGAACTCAATGTTCTCTCATGTTCCAGTTATCGACAGTTAACATGGGTGTAGCACTGTGTGCTGTCAAGCCACCATGCAGGTTCCCACAAAGGTTTCCATCCATTGCAGGATCCGGGAACCAAGTACCAGTTCACAGACAGTTCTCAATCCATTCACGCTTCGGTTTATCGGCCTTAGAATCCAGCTTCTGAAACCAGGTCCAGGTACTTCTACCCGACTTAGGTATTGCCCTCAGGCTGAAACCAGGCACAGATATTTGCTGTCGTTACGCTCCTGGTCCACGACTATAAGGGTTCTTCTTTGCATCCAGGTTTGCAGCAGAGGTTACCACTTGAACAGAGAACAGAGAACAGAACCTTTTCACAGCGTACTCACACTGGGGCTTCTCTGACTCAATTGAGGAGACAATTGCGGTAAGAATCCATGAGATGCATCGAGAGTCGGCCGAATTTGCAGTCAGATTCATCTAGGAAAGTCCTAGTCGGAGTATGCCCTCAGGGCGATAAACTGTGACACGCAATCACAAGAGACCGCACGGCCCGAGGGAGGGAGGCTGCATCATTGCTGTCACGCGATCATAATACAGAATGATGCACATATGGAACGCCCAACCCTCCCCACAACCGTTGTACAATTGATAAGAAGAGATCGAGATGCTTTCACAGGAAGCAGAGCATCAGTTACAGATAAGAAGATCGACGATTAAAACCAGCAGTACTAAGCACAGTATACGGTCGTGGATCTACACGGCGACGACTTGGGCCGTCTGTTCCATCAGATGGTCCACCTCTTGCACGTCGGCACCCCCCTAATGACAAGGATATTTCAATTGGAGGAGAAAAGCTCAAAGAATATACCCAGCCTTGTGGGCTGAATGGTACACACATTGAGCTCACAGCTGTTGGCAAACAGATCATGAGCTCAAAAATTGAAGAATTCAAAGACATACTGGGGGTATCCCCTTAGCAAAAAGCAAAATAAGAAAAGAAACCGTCACACTTCACACAGCGACAGACAGGTGTTCCACACAACAGAAGTTCAGTCCATTAAGCACAACTACTCGCCCGAGGCAAACAAAGAGCATATTCGTGAGAGAGGAGACGGATTCTTTTTTTTGGGGGGGGGGGGGAAGGAGGAGAGGAGAAGGGGAACTCGCAGACAGGAAGTGCAGCGTTATTTTTTTTGTCGGGTTTTCTTTTCATTTCTTTTCCCGACTTCATTACTTGTTCCATTTTCGACTTTTCTGTGTGCAAGGTCAACCACGCTCTCGCCTATAACTGAGCAGTAGGTGCCTGCCTAGATGCCTGTCTGCTTCCTAGAAGTGCATTTGCACCCCACTTTCAACGTCAGCAAGGAGACAAATGGGAGGCCCATACACACCTGTCTTCTCCCTAGAAGCACACTTTTTCCCCCTTCAAAGACTAGGCTATATTCTTCTCTCAATTTCATCTCTCAATACCTACCTACTACTAGAAACACACTTCTTTGCAGCACACTGTGAACAAGGAGCAGCAGCACCAAAAAGTGTGGGAAGAAGGGGTTTACACCATCAGTTCACACGAGCATAAGTTGACAGAGCTACCTTCCAAGGGGCGTGACCCTTCATATGCGCCTTTCCAAAGTGGCCTGCAGCTTTTGCAACCCACCTGAATCCAAATGCTCTTACCGCGTATACCGGTGAGAGCACTACTGAGGTTAGTGTGAACTGGTGGTTTAAGGGTAAGGGCAACCTTCCCGATGAAGGCTAGGGCAGGAATAAAATGGGTGATTTGGAGACTGACAGGTAAGCCAGATATAGAAAGCCTCAAATATCACCATCAAGCCAAGCTCAGTTGGTACACCCGTGAAACTGTTGAGATACAGACCTGAGTTCGAATCCAGATGCAACCAGATGAACAGAAAATATTGAAAAAAAAAACTCAATGCACCAGTCATTGAGGCAGCTGGCAGGGACCAAGAGTCGAAAACATTTCGGGTGCAGCAGAATCTTCCTTTACATTTTCATGATGGGGTGGCTGGCTGAGGATGGAGTGCCATCCTACAGTCTGCAGGGTCTTCCTTTGGACCAGCTGTGCGTGAGGGATAGTCCTGTTTAACTTTCATCGCCGGTACCCTCGAGGGCAGTGGTTGGTGCCCCCACCCCCCAGAGTATCAGTTGTGGGGCAGTGGCCGGCGCCCGAGCGCAGCTGGGGTTAAGCTGGATTATAACTTAACAGTATAGCCGGTTAGGGAACTCTACAAGGGTTCAACCTCCGGACGACTAGGAGTCGTTCAACCGCCAAAGAACCAATCTGTCACTTGTTGTCCTTTTTCTCCCTTTCTTCCCGCGGCTCAATGGGTGGCTCTCTGTAACTATGGGCCACTGAGTCACTGCATTGCTCTCAATTCATCTCAAAAATCGAGAGTGAATCAAGAGATGTCAGACTCTCCATTTGAGCTGAAATTGATGTCAGACTCTCCCTTTGAGCTGAAATTGAGGCCTCGCTCCACATGCTCTCAATCTGCTCTCAATCGACAACACTCTCGAAAGACTTCCCATTCTTCTTTTTTATGTCAGACTCTCCCTTTGAGCTGAAATCGAGGCCTCGCTCGACATGCTCTCAATCGATAACACTCTCAAAACACTTCCCATTCTTCTTTTTCTATTTCTCCCCTTCTCCTCAACACAACCACCGTTGCCGCAAAAAACAAAAAGAGAGAAAATAACTAACAGCTCGGTCCCAACTCTCGCCTGACTCTCGAAAGTTGATAGTTGTGGAGAGGACTCTCTATTTTTGAGAGGGCGGAGAAATTTCAAATTGTGAAGAGTACTCGTGATGGGATTGTTCTGACAGCTCTCAATCTATCTTCAAGAGCTTCCCATCGAGAGTGCAACAAATTGGCACACCACTCTCAAAATATGCCAAATCAAGAGTAATGGAGCAAGGCCGTATGTAATAAATATACATAATAATACATATAATTGTAGTATTATTGTACAATTATATAAAATACACCATGATTATATAATATCTATATATCATCAACCAGAGCTGCCCGGTAGACCGGAGGCAGAGAAGGAGAAGAAGACAAGAAACGAGGGGCTTTGACAAACTGTTTCGTCGGAGTTTCACCGACTCATGTATATAACATATTGTGATAGAGTGCAGCTGACAAACCATAGAAAGGGAGAAAAGGACGAGATCCAGGGCAAGCACCCACTAGCAAACAGGATTAGATTCAGCCCCTGGATCTGGATACGCTTTATGCACTGATGCAGAAAAGAAGATCAATCTCAATGTTCTGCAACTCTCCACAAACACGTCAAACACGTCAAGATTCAGGCGTTAAATCCAACCCTCTTTGCTCGAAGTGACAAAAGCAACTCACCAGGCGTTAAATCCAATCCTCTTTGCTCGAAGTGACAAAAGCAACTCACCAAGCAGCAAAGATGCTGTGCACTGGCAAAGAGGATTGGATTGAACGCCTGTATGTGGACTTATTTGTGCAGAGGTGAAGAAAATCACGATTGATCTGCATTTCTGCATCTCTGCTCAAAACCCATCCAGATTCAGGTGCTATATCCAAACCATTATTTGGCAGTCTGACCTCACCCTCGTACAATATGTATGCAGTGGACACATGAAAGGAAACAGGAGAAGAGGTTAACAGATCCCTAAATTTTCAGGGGGGTTTCAGGGTCATTATGACAAAATGTCCCACACCTTTTAAGACAGACTTGCCACCAGTCCATAGAGGGGACACCAAGTAAACCAACGGCAAAAAAATCAAATACAAAAATAAATCAAAGGAGCCTAAAACCCCAAGGCAAAAGTGTGTTTTCATACAAAAATCGCTCTTTTCAGTTTTTCAGGACTTTGCGAAGAGGTGCAGAAAATTGAGATTAAACCGCTTCTCTACATCTCTGCATAAAAGACATCCAGATTCAGGAGCTTAATCCAATCCTCTTTGCTAGTGGCACCTGGCCCCCTGAGTTCAATACCCCGAAGAGCATAAGGATTACCAAGGAACAAAAAAGCACCTATGACAATGACAAGCCCCGAATGGATTCACTTTCTCCACGATGAAAAAAAAGGAGTACAATGAGCATAACAACCCCTACTGTCCAAGATCAGACGAAACAATGCTGCATTCATTGCAAAGCATTTAGTACTGCAACGCCATTCATTTTTAGTATTGCAAGAGCTCTTCTGTTCATTCTGCTCCTTAAAAGTTTTCCTACAGCTCATCAAACGCTGTAAACACGAGCAAGCCTGACATTACAGCCTTCCCTGCAGTGTCGTATCCCCGTTCATGAACGGGGGCCTCGGTGACCGGAGGCCAGTTCCGGACACGTCCATCACGAGGAGCGGGAGAGTTTCTTTTTTTTTTCTTGGCAGGTGAGTGGTGTGTTCTTTTCTGTAGGAGAATGGGGGTCATCGAAGGGTACCCACCCAAATTTTGTTTTATCTTTTTTTTCACAAATAATATTTTTTAATTTAAAAAAGAAAAAAAAATCAGGGAATGCACCGACATGTGAGCATTTTCTTTGGTTGTGTTATAGGTAATTTGCTTTTTTTTTTTT
>BFEA01000025.1:67076-77094 GCA_003427395.1 Chara braunii | reverse complement strand
GGGGGGGGGGGGGGGAGAGGGGAGAGGACATGCAGGAAGAAATGTCCAGGAACAGCACTCAGCAGTCAAAGCGAGCACACAGATAGAAACAGCAGGATCAGTCAGAACCGACCATACGCTCAACATGTAGCCACGACAAAAGCGGCAACCATGCGAAAGTTAAGCTCGAAACCTCAAAAAGAATCTGGACATGATCGTGGAGAGGTGCAGAATAAACCGCAATTTATCGGCATTTCTGAATCTCTGCTCACAACCCACCCAGATGCAGATGCTTAATCCAATCCTCGTTGCTCCTGGAAACTTGCTCCAGATTACCATCGGATTACTTAGAGACCAGCTCACACTTGGGACTTCTCTGGATGTAAGTGGTCGTACTTGCGGCCAAATTCAGTCGAAAAACACTCCACGAATTCCTCCTTGAAAAGACCAGCTCCACGAATTCCTCCAAAGAAAAAAGGGAAAAAACTGTAGACTGGCATACGTCCACTCATCTGCTGTGGCCAGCATATATCAGCATCCTGATGAGTCGGTGAAACTCCGACGAAACAGTTTTTCACAGCCCCTCGTTTGTTGTCCTCTTCTTCCTCTCTGCCCACGGTTTACCGGGCAGCTCTGTTTGACGATATATATCGTGTCTACACTATAATAATGATGAGTCGGTGAAACTCCAACGAAACAGTTTGTCACAGCCCCTCATTTGTTGTAAAATATATTGTCAAACAGAACTGCCCGGTAAACCATATAGGCAGAGAGGGAGAAACTCAGAAAAGGACAACAAACGAGGGGCTGCTACAAACTGTTTCTTCAGAATATAAAATAAAACAAAGATCATAAGAAGCCTCTTCTTCACCCGTCCTCCCTGATCTCACCGGCGGCGAGAGGTCCCACTCGCAAAAAGGATTGGGTTGAGTGCCTGCTTTTCTTTTCTTTTTTTTTTCTTTTTTTTTCTAGTACCTTTGTCGGTTTGAAAATACTCGGCCTCCGAACTTTCAGGAGGAACGAAACGAAACGACGGCCGCCAATCAGATTGATCAACGTCGGGCTCGGCCTCCTGAAAGTTCGGGAGCTGGCAAGTACTTGTCGAAACCAGACGCCAAAGGTACTAGTGCTTTAAACCACTAGTACCTCCGCCAGTGTTGGGAAATTACGATGTTTTGTCAGTTCCCGAAGTTATCGGGGGTGGGACACAGGGTCGGCACTGTCCCATAAATCAGATTTTTATATTGCCCGCAAGTGAAAGGAAAAGGAAAAAAAGAGAATACTATCTCTACTGCAATGATGTCGGGCAGGGTAGTCTTGGAGGCCGTGCCCAGAGTCTTCCTCCACAGAATGCACCTCACCGGTAAGGCGGTCACATTCTGGATGTTACTGTTTTCTTTTTTTTTCTTGCTCTTGTGTTTCTCATAAGTCCCCTGCCAATGAGGTAGGGGGGAATCCGTGAATTGCTCAAGCCGTCCGTGATCTGCTCAAGCTGTGTTTTGTCAGAGGATTGTAACACTCGTCACACTGGTACTAAGGGAAATGTATCCAGCCATTTTCACGGCGGGATCCGTGTGCCCGTTTTTTTCCCCTTCTATTCTCTTTTTCGAATCTGACAACCTGGCCACAGGGCTGAGATGCCCTCACTGAGGGCACACTCACACTACCACTTCCAAGAATGTATGCAACTGCAATCACGGCCAAAGCTTTGTTTCGTTTTTTTTTTTTTTTTTTTTCCTGAGTTCATGGCTGCAACTTTTCTTCTTTTTTTTTTTTTTGTTCTTTCCGTGAGAGTACCAGAAAGAAAACGGAGTGGTACCCAGGCTCGGCAAACTCGGAGCGCAGTGAAATTCAGGGTCGGCAAAAACAGGCTCGGAGGTACTAGTGCCTGCTTTTCTGCATCTCTGATCGAGTTGCATCCAGATTCAGGTACTTAATCCAATCCTCTTTTGCTATTGGGACCTCGCCCCCCCTTGCCCACCGCCTCCTCCTCCGGGCCTCGCTCCACTACTACACAACACTCTACATGCATTTGCCCGCTTAATGGATCAGGTGCATTTTTTGAACGAGTCTAACATTTTGAATGTATCGAGCGCAGAAGAAGCGTCAAAATGCATGTAGTGTGTAGAGGAGCGAGGTCCCTAATCCTCCTCTACACCCACCGTCACGCCGAATAGGACGGGACCAGAAGATGGAACGG
The DNA here is from genome assembly GCA_003427395.1 of Chara braunii. NCBI lineage: Eukaryota > Viridiplantae > Streptophyta > Charophyceae > Charales > Characeae > Chara > Chara braunii. The sequence continues at coordinate 74,915 of BFEA01000025.1, read as the reverse complement.
AGGGGCAGATACGCATCCTACAATATCCATAGACACTTGTGAACAATAATTGGGCCTCCTTCACCCACTCGCCAAATGAGAACTTAGTAACTGTATTTTACCACCTTTTACTTTAAGATACACCCACCCATTTTCACATTTGGCGAGTAGTCTAACGTGGCCCATCCGTCCCAATTCCCTCAAGGTACATGCGACAAAAATCAAAGCAGACTACCACTCACCCACACCAGATGGAATATACATATACTCTATATATAGTCAAACAGAGCTGCCCGGTAAACCGTGGGAAGAGAGGGAGAAGAGGACAACAAACGAGGGGCTGTGACGAACTGTTTCGTCGGAGTTTCACCGACCCATCAGGAGGCTGAAAGCTCAACAGTCTTCAGAATCCCCTAACTGATTACATACACTAAGTGATAATCCACCTTAACCACGGCTGTGGTTAAGCATCAACAACTGCCCGACAACTGATACCCCTCTGAGGAGATGGGGACCACCAACCACTGCCCTCAAGGTACCTGTGACGAAAATCAAAGCAGACTATCGTCAAACAAAGCTGCCCGGTAGACCGTAGGGAGAGAGGGAGAAGAGGACAACAAACGACGGGCTGTGACAAACTGTTTCATCGGAGTTTTACCAACTCATATATACATATGTATATCATCACATATATATATTGTCACACTGAGAATCAGAGCGCGAAGGCGAAAAAAAGCAAAACAAGGAAAGGAGGAGAAGTAAGGAAGGAAAGCCCCACCTGTTCATCACCTCTTACGTACAAGGCCAGCCACGTGGATGACAGGTTGAGCGCTGGCTGCCCCCATCCCCGTGTGTCACAAGGACCCACTTGCACGCAGCCAAAAGGCAAAGAGGTAAAGAAAGAGGAGGAAACCAGACCTCACAGAGGCAAGAGAAAGAGAAAGGTCAAAAGGACAAAGGAAGAAAGCAAATGACACATCCCACAGATAAACCAATTGCCACTGTCACTACGAAGTTCAAAATATTTTGTTCTTGTTTTCTTTTTTCTTTTTCTTTTTTCCAGAAATTTGTACTTCTTTTTCTTTCTTGATTTCTTTTCTGTCCTACAATCAGTGTTGCGCCTGATCGCTTGATTCTATTCACCAGTAAGGAAGAGGAGCCCCCAGCCCCCACCCCGGCAGATAGCGCAGGCACGCTGAGGATGACGTGGATGTTCCCACAGCGATACCCAAGGAGAGCTACTTCAGCACTACACAGCATTCAGCAGGACGGCTAGCACGGACCATCCCATCCCATCACAACAGTCCTGACAAAGGACATGCTGTCCACATGTCAAAAAAACAGCAGGACGTTCATCACAGTACGGCATCATGCACTCCTGACAGCGTCCTTATAGTGACGAGTCTGTGGACCATCCCATCCCATCACAACAGTCCTGACAAAGGACATGCTGTCCACATGTCAAGAAAACAGCAGGACGTTCATCACAGTGCGGCATCATGCACTCCTGATAGCGTCCTTATAGTGACGAGTCTGTGAAACTCCGACGGAACTTCTGGCTCCACAACTCACCAAATGTGCAAAATGAGAATGAATCTCCAGCTAGAACATGGCAAGTTACAGAACGAATCTACGACTAGAACATGGGAAGTTACAGAATGAATCTACCGCTGGAACATGGGAAGTTGCATCGCCATATTTTCAGTCTTTTTGCATGTGGTGAATAGTGGAGCGAGACCCAAACAACCCCGTTGAACGCAGCGCGACCTGAAAACGACGCTAGATGCGCGTTACAGGGCCTGTTTGCACTACTCTCCATCCCGAGATTCTGAATGAATCGGAACAGCAATTTTGTCCCGATGCACTCAAGATGTTGGCGCCTGGCGAGTAGTGCAGCTAGACCCATAGGCTGGCCTCCTTCACCCATAGCAGCCATAGCTGACTTGACAGCTTATCCGAGTTTTTTGGCGGAAACGCATATTTAATTTAGCAGAACCGCTATTGAAAACCGAAACTCGTTAGTAACAGAAAAATTGAGCGGGAACACGGTAGCTAAAAATAAACAGCTTCGGGGGGGGGGGGGGGGAAGCCACAAACAAAATTATTACCAGCACTTACAAAGAAATAAGAAAAAAATAAACAGCACCTAAATTAGTTTCACTGAACGGGAAAACAGTCGCTAAAAATAACACGTTCGGCGAAACAAGAACCAACTCCTTTCTTTTTTTCTTTTTTTTTTTACAAGAACGACCTATTCCCCCCCTAGAAGTTGAACCGTACACGCACGTTACCTACTGATTCACTAGCGTCTTCATTCGAATAGAACGCCCCGTCATTATCGCGGTATCCCGCATCGAACGCCCAGTCATTGTCGCTGTAACTAGACTGGAATCTGCTCCAGATGAAGCAATAATGACCGGGCGTTCTATTCGGGTGAATACGGTAGCCAAACCAAATAATTCAAATCCAACCGGATACAGTGAGTGATATTCGGATCTACTCTCAAATAAGACAAAGACGAGCACTTCCCAAAAGAAAAAGAAAAAGAAAAAAAAAGAGAGAAACGAAAAGAAAAGTACACCCACAAGATCATACTGCCCCTTCGGCAAGGTCTCACTAGCAAAGAGGATTGGATTTAGCTTCTGCATCTGGACGTGTTTTACGCAGAGACGCAGAAAAGCAGTCCAATCTCGATTTCCTGCACCTTTCTACAAACACGTCCAGATTCAGGCGTTCAATGAACTTCAATCCAATCCTCTTTGCTAGGGGGACCTCAACCCTTGACGCAGGGGCTCCCTTCCCGTTCCTCTAATAATATTCACAGCGCGTATTCGGCTTACTGTTTTTTTTTTCCCCAATCAATCTGAATGCGAGACTTCAAAAAAAAAAGTTAAGAAAAAAAAAATGCAGTTTGTGCCAATCATATTCACCAACGACGCAGAGACACGTGGCCAGTCGACGGGCAAAGATCGGGTTGGCCAGTACCAGTCCAAGTCAACAGCTCGTCCAGCAATTCGGCGGAGATATAGGCTTGGATCCCACTACGCATTTTTACCAAAAAATCGAAAAAGTTCCTCAAAAGCAGGCACCTGGCCTTTCGGACCGTATAAGCTTTTTCGGATCCCACAGGGCCGACGTTCGTGGGCTGTTACGGCGCGGGGGCCGAAAAGCGGTGGCCCTGCGAGGGACCTCTGAATTTTGGTTGGTCCGTATCGGAAAAAAAGAGAGACATAAAACATCGTACCGGCCTGCCGACTTTCTGGGGGCAGGGATGGGGCTGCCCACTTCTGGGAAAGTCCCCACCGCTTCACGGCTCGGGTGTCGGCCTGCACGACACGTCCCACATTGACAGTAGAAACAGCCGGTTTGTATGACGCAGGCATTGCATCCGTATCATTGTGGGATCCGGTTTTCGGACCTTAAAACCCCTCACTAGAGACTGTGGGATCCAAGCCATAGTTTGGTCAGTGATTCCAAGCGGAATTTTGTCTGGTTTCGCACTTCAACGTTTAATGGTCTCTCTCTCTCTCTCTCTCTCTCTCTCTCTCTGTGTGTGTGTGTGTGTGTATGTGTGTAGGGTCTGGAATTTTGGCGCTCCGGCGCTGTGCCGAGTAAACGGTCGCTGAGGGCATGTCCACACTAAGGAGTTTCCTGGATGAATCCAGCTGTGCCTAGGGCCAGATTCAGTCCTGGACGAATCCAGCTGTGCCTAGGGCCAGATTCAGTCAAAGGAGCTCCTATGGGGTGTCTCCCCGAGAAAATTTTGCGATTGGCCCGCATTTCGTTCTTACGGTGACCGCCCTTTTCTTTTTTTTTCCCAATGTTTCTTTTCCGTCTTTTGTGAAGAGGCGGGGTCTTGAAGTTGGGGAAAAAAAGAAAGGACATCCGTTATAATTGGAACGATGCAGAGAAGATTTGCATGGCCCCTCCGAAAGGATGACACGCACAAATCGAGAAATGGTCCAAACTCTTAATTAAAAATAAAGAAAAGAAATCATCTTTCAAGAAAAAAGGACGGGGGGACAAGCGAATCACCTGAGGAGACGTTCCACTCACAAAGAGGATCGGACTAAGCGCCTGAATCTGGATGCAGATCAATGGATCCAGGAAGTATTACGTAACTCGCCGCAAACACGTCCACATTCAGGCGTTAAATACAATCCTCTTTGATAACTATGGGACTGTGCGTCTGTTCCGTTTCCTTTCGCACGTCTTCCTAATCCCCTGGATTTTATTCCTCCCCCCAACCACCCCCTTCTCCCCCCTCCTCGAAAAGATCTCAGAGGGTCCTTTCAGGTTGCTCCCTTTCCCAAAACAAACCAAAAAAAAGAGCTCCCTCACTCCCGCATCTTGGGTACAGACACGGAACTCACCGAGCCCTGATGGAGATTATTGACCGAGGAGAGAATCGTGGATGGATAAGAGGACAGCATCGGTCAGTATATGCTCTACGTGGCGATCAATGAGTCGAGAGCTCAAATTCTGACGAACCATGAAACAACGTCAAAGCGTTTGCCCGTTCCAACTTTTGAATTAAAAATACCCCGTAAAAAAAAAGGTTTTCAGTAATTAGAAAACACTAATAAAAGCAGCCGTCATCCTTTCTCGTGGAGAGTGCAGATCGGAGACGGCACGTGTATTCAGCCAATAGAGGTCGACCACCAAATAAAGAATGAAAAAGATATACATCAGTCATTATCTATCGTCAAACAGAGCTGTGCCCGGTAAAGCGTAGGGGCAGACAGGGAGAAAAGGACAACAAACGAGGGAGGGGCTGTGACACACTGTTTCGTCGGAGTTTCACCTACTGACTCATCAATCAGTAGAGGCTGAACTCTCTATATACAGTCTGCAGAGAAAAAACCCCTAACTGATTACATACACTGTAAGTGATAATCCACCTTAACCCCGGCTGTGGTTAAGCATCAACGACTGCCCGACAACTGATACCCCTCTGAGGTGGTGGGGACCACCAACACTGCCCTCAAGGTACCTGTGACGATCATCAACCCCGGATGTGGTTGAGCATCACCGACTGCCAGACAATATCATGATTGCGACGATCATCATCGACTGCCCCACATACACATGCATATATCGTCAAATATATATAATATATTGTGTATATATATAGGGTTCAGCCTCCTGATGAGTCAATGAAACTCCAACGAAACAGTTTATCACAGCCCCTCGTTTGTTGTCCTCTTCTCCTCTTCTCTCTCTGCCCCTACGGTTTACCAGGCAGCTCTGTTTGACGATATAGATACAACAGTTATATATACGATAATAAAAAATATATTATATATGATTAGACAGAGTGACAGATTACTAGTAACAACGATTACACATGAGATGGTAAAAATAAATAAAAGTTGAATCAACTCGTTCGGGGCATCCGTTAAAACTGGAACAACACACACAAGATTTTAGCATGGCCCCTGCGCAGGCCTTTCACGCATAAATCGAGAAATGGTCCAAATTATTATTTAAAAAAAAAAAAAAAGTTCAATGAACATCAAAATTCTTTAAATTTTTACGATTCCGTAAACGATTCCACAACGAGGCGTGCAAAATCATATGGACATGTATGACTCGACAACACTCGTGCAAATCCGATGTGGTAATGCCATTAACCAATACAAACCGAGCATCGGCTACTTAGACGGACGCAGAGACCCCCCCCCCAAAAAAAAAAAGAAGGAAAAAAAAAAAAAATCGGATGGACATAAGCCTACCCCGACATGCAGCTGGATATGTATACTTTTTCCCAAAAAACAAAAAACAAAAAAACACAAAATCGAAGAGGACGAGTCTACAGAGCCCAGCTCCATGGCCCGGAACATCCATTACCAAAACAAAAAGCCGTGACTGAGAGACATGGGGCATCGCCACACTACTCTCGAAATCTGCAACATAAAGAATGAACTTCCGGCTAGAACATGACCAGATGCACCCGCCACATTTTTGTTTCGAAAGTGGTGTGGCGATGCCCATGATCAGCACGATCCACCCATTTTTATGCACAATCACACTGAGTCTCCTCTATATACCGTCTTCCACCGAACATAACGCACCCTGACGCACAATCAACAAAAAACGAAACGCAAATGCAACGACTTAGCGTACGCTGTACGGGTCAATCACACTCCTCCTCTATATACCGTCTTTCCCCGAGCATAACGCACCCTGATTCAGAGTGTATACAATCCATCTTTCCAGTCGAATGCAGTCATAATTATGACGATGCGTCGTGCTCCGGCGGAAGACGGCGGTACTCGAAAACTTCGTCAGAGGCGGGAGGGAGACGGGTCAGGCGAGCGGGGGCAAAGCGAGATTTGAAGAGGACTTAGCGTAAGGGTCCGTAAGGGTCCGTAAGGGTAAGTCGCACTCCTCTCTACTCGCGCTACCATCGAAGTTCCAAATCCTATCGTGTGGAGAATAATACGGCCTTGTCAGATTACTTGGAGACCCGTCCCGTGTCGTATGCAATGAACGTTACTGCTTTTGCAAATTAAAAAAAAAAAAAAAAAAAAAAAAAAAAAAAAAAAAAAAAGTTCGAGCGTGGGGTTCGGAGGAAAGGAAATACAAAAGCGCGCATCCTGAATTTTGTGACATCCAGCGTCATCAAAGTGACCTCACAACAGGAATTATTCATGGAAGTCTGCGAAGGGAGAGGGAGATGAGGCAGGAGGAAGGGGGAGAGGGGGAGAGGGAAGAAGGGAAGAAGGGAAAGGGGAAGGGGAAGAGAGAAGGCTGCTCCGCGCAGCACCGGGTCTTTCCAAGTGGTAAGCATTTGCCACCGAGTCCCAAGTCTGAGGCATCACACACTGAGTACACTTGTTCTCCCTACTCATCACCTATTTGAAAATTTTGAGGAAACAAAAAAAAAAAAAAGGGAGGTGATCATATGCTGATCTAGCGCCACCATACCAAAAAACGCTCTTCTTCTACCAGGTCCTCCACGCTCTCTTCTCGTAATCCCTCCCCTCCCCCCCCCCTCTCCTCCTTCACGGGGGCCTCCATCCGATCGGCCATGCCCGTGGGGATGGCCAAGGTCGCCACCCGTGCCCCTCGGATTTCTTCCCCAGTGGAATTAACATCAGGCGTGGTGCTAATAAAACAAGGATAAAAAAAAGATTTGGAGAAACGAGGTGCCTTTCGAATAGACATGCGGGAAACAAAAAAAAAAAAAAAAAGAGCAAGGAAGTAGCGGCCAGGATGGGTAAACATGAGCAGATCGGATTTCTCTTCCCAGTGGAATTGACAATTTAACATCAGGCGTGGTGCTAATACAAGAAAAAAAAAAAAGATTTGGAGAGACGAACTGGCGAGGTGCCTTTCGAATAGACTTGCGGGGAAAAAAAAAAAAAAAAAAAAAAAAGCAAGGAAGTAGCGGCCAGGATGGGTAAACATGAGAAGCTCCGGAAAACGCTGGTCCTTCACAGCCATACCGATGACAAGCACCACCGTAAGAGATCGACGCAAATGGATGAGCAGCCATGGCTGAACAAGAACTTGAAGGCAGACGGAGATCAATACGTAGAGCACGTGGACAAACTCACAAAAGGCGGGGCGGTAGGATGGAGGAGAGGGGAGTGAGAAAAGGCTAAAGGCTAAACCTTTCCTAAAGCCGGAGCACGTCTCACGACGCCACGTGTTCCGTCACCTTCCGACCGAAGAACACGTGGAATAAATTCCCAATTTACTTATCCACAACCCTCTAGCGATTTTCGGCCAGCTGCCCAGATCTTTCCCGATCCCGACATTGCGGTCCGATCCCAACTGCTAAATACACGGTTGCCCTCGTCGATACAGACAGCCATCGGCAACAACAGAGCAAAAGAGAGAGAGGGGGGGGGG
>BFEA01000025.1:51377-64821 GCA_003427395.1 Chara braunii | reverse complement strand
AGAGAGAGAGAGAGAGAGAGAGAGAGAGAGTCACTGGTCCTACCCCCTCTTGGTCCACGCCACAGAGAGAGAGAGAGAGAGAGAGAGAGAGAGTCACTGGTCCTACCCCCTCTTGGTCCACGCCACAGAGAGAGAGAGAGAGAGAGAGAGAGAGAGAGAGAGAGAGAGAGAGGAGGGAAAAGGAACCAGGCACGACGAAACCAACCAGGTATCCTTGCAGCTGACAATGATTGTCACGATGACTCTGCTTGCCCTCAAAACTTCACACGCGGACACCTGCCGCGCCTTAGTCGCATTTCTTTCAGAATTGATTGTTAGTTATTTCACGCAAAAGACAGACGCCCACCTATCCGGACTGGAAGGCCTCCCCCGCAAATCCCTTCCACGTTCCGAATGCACAGCCGACGGGCCTAGTTGCACCACTCGGCATCCGGCGTCCCCCAGCATTTTGAATGCATCTCGACAGAAACTTCTGTCCTCGTGCATTCATAATCTTGCCGAATGGCGAGTGGGGCGTCCCCCAGCATTTTGAATGCATCTGGACAGAAACTTCCGTCCTCATGCATTCATAATCTTGCCGAATGGCGAGTGGAGGCCGGACCTGCCGGTAGCCCGTCCACGCCCGCCTACGCGCGCGCTCCTGTGGGAGACGGCTTTTGTGGTTTGGCCCCTCTCGCGGTCTTGTCCGCTCTCGTGGCGGTCGACGAGCGCGGGCTCTCGGTCCCGACATGAAAATCTTTGTCTGTCGAGAATACGCTCGCCTTTACCCTTTTGTCGGCTCCACAGCACTCTTCGGTAGGAAATTGACTAAATGTATTTGACCAATAAGAACGCCGCCTGCATGCAACCGACCACGAAGTCCCCGACCGCCTCTCCGCGCGCAGCGTTTCCATTTTTTTTATTTTATTTTATTATTTTTTTTTTATTATTATTTTACAAAGCAAGGGGCCCTGAGGGCTTCATTATAAAACTGAAGATGAGGCCGGAAATCCCTCAAACAAATCAACCCGGAAACATAGTCGGTCATATAAGCACGGAAGGGTGTACGATCACTGACATACCACAGGTGTTGGGGTTATGATCTAGGGACAGAAATGGCCAAAACCAGACCGCTGCCCTGAGAGACACACAAAGAAAAACGCCACCATTTAAAAAATATAGGCTACGTGCTTGGGTTCACAAACATCAGGTACATATTTTGTGTCTACAAGAAACGAAATTGAACGATCCAAAACTGTTCAGCATTACCAAATGGTGGAAAGGACCCCAGTTCTGGGCTCCAGCTCAGGGCTCAAAAGGGGGAGTCGCCATTTTGGTAAATCAGGACTTGGATATCAATATAATTGACCAATATGCTGACCCGGATGGCAAGTTGTTATGGATTAAATTCGAAATGGAATCAGAAACGTGGGCAGTTTTATCTGTATATGCCCCGGTTGATTACATGGAAAGGCTGGATTTTTTCACCTCTCTGCCTGGCCGTATCCCGGACACAGAAAATCTGGTTCTGGCAGGTGATTGGAACACGGTCTTTAACCCCGGCCTAGACTCGCTAAAAGTCCACCAAGTCAGAGCAGATACCTTGATCCTTTCGGAATTTTTGGAATCTCAGAGTTTAGTAGATGTTTTCCGGCTACTAAACCCAGATGATAATGGTTTCTCCTGGTTCGGCCCAAAACCCAGTAAACGCACCCCTGCCCCCAGAAAGCAACTAGACTTTTTCCTAGCTAGGGGCGTGCTCTGGGACAGATGTATGTCTTGCGAAGTACAAATAGGCACTCTATCAGATCACTACCCTGTGACTCTGGATATCATATCTAAGGATCTGCTGGAAAGACATCGTCCCCCTTTTCGCTTGAATGTCAATCTGTTAAGGGACGAAGGGGTTTCCAAATGGGTTACGGCCCACTTGGAAGCTTGGAAAGGGGCTCAGGATCTTTTCAGGGACCTCGACGAATGGGCCGATACTGGAATATCCATTATTAGGGCTGCCTTGGTGGAATTTTCACGGATGAAAGCCGCTGCCCGTAATTGGAAAGAACTGTCACTAGAAAAGACCGTTAGGGACGCAGAAAATAACATGGGCAAGGACGTGTTCTCTGATTACTATTGGTCTGAGAAAAGAACGAAAGCTTTGGCCGAGCTAGAAACACTACAAATCCAACAGCAAGGCGATTGGCTTGATTGGTTGAAACTCAGAGGCGTAACAGGTTATGACAGGATGACCAAACTCTCTTTTAGATCTTTATTGCTTAGGAACTCAAAGCCCTTAGTAAGAGAATTATCTCATCCCTTCGCAATTAATGCTCCAGTAGCAAATGATACTGTATCTATGTGCGAATATGCTCTAGAATATTATAGGGACGTTGTGACGACAAGGAGACCTTTTGATACCCCTGACGTGGACCTGGCTGAATACTCGGATTTTTGGGAAGCTCCCTACGCGACTATCTCTCAATCTACTGAAGAGGAGCTGGACCATCCCATGACCGAAAGGGAGCTGTTGTCTGCAGCAAAACTCATGGCCAAGGGCAAATGCCCCGGACTGGATGGGCTGCCGGTAGAAGTAATTCTAGCCTCCTGACAGGCATTTGGCCCGTTCTTGTGCGAAATATATAATAGGGCCTTGGTAACAGGGTCTTTTCCAAATAACTTTACCATGGGTATGATTTCCCTCCTCTATAAAAAAGGGGATAAAAGGGAAGTGCGAAATTGGAGGCCGATTTCGGTTCTCAATGTTACTTACAAATTGTTTGCTAAAGCACTAGCCCTGAGGTTGGCAAAGTTTTTGCCAACCCTTATAGGCTGGGAACAAGGGGCCTTTGTAAAAGGGCGATCGATATTTGATAATATTTTAGCTACGGTCCAGGCTTTGGAGGTCATTAGTAAGGAAAAGAGAGATGTGGCGGTCCTTCTCCTGGATATGGAGAAGGCCTACGACAAAGTTGGTTGGAGCTTCGTCCATACTACTCTGAAAAGTCTGGGTTTTGGCCAGGGTTTTTGTAGATGGGTGAAGGCAAGCTATGCAGATGCATCCTCAGTAGTTATAGTGAATGGTAGACTGTCCGATAACTTTCAACTTTCTCGTTTTTTAAGGCAGGGTTGTCCATTGGTCCCCCTGCTCTTTGTCTTTCAATTAGAGGTTTTATTGAATAATATCCGAAAAAATGAGACAATTAAAGGCCTCCAAATATCTCAGACATCTCAATGGAAAGGGGGTGCCATCGCTGATGATTTAACTTTAGCTACTGAAAATAAAGTAGAATCCCTACAAGAATTGAGGTTGGTAATAGATACTTATTGTTCTCTATCGAAAGCATCCATAAATTGGGACAAATCGGTCTATTTCCTTCCCCCTACCCGAGGTTTGTGTGTTGATTGGGGATTGAGGCAAATCCCGTCTAACTCCTCAGATTGTTTTCTGGGAATTCAAGTCTCACTTTCGGACTGTGCAAAGGTGCAGGATGACATTCTGGCTGGAAAGGTTTCAGCCAGAATTGCAGGTTGGATTCGAAGCCACCAAATATCACTTTATGGAAGAGCCATGATTTTGTTATCAGCGGCTTTCTCTATTCTTTGGTTCCCTCTCTCGGTGCATTTACTGGGACGTGATGCGTATACACAGATAAGAAGAGCAGCAATTCGTTACCTCTGGAAACCAGCAGCCCAGGACCAACAAGGTTTCATCTCTAAGGTTGCCTGGGAAGCGGTGAGTGTGGCCAAAGAGTCCGGGGGCTTGGGGATTCTAGACCCAGTACACCAGAACTTAGCTCTACTCATCAAATGGATTATAGCGGCAACATGGGGTTCACGGTCCAAATGGTGGGTTCGTCTGGCAGAACACATCCTTTCAACAGATTGGAGTTTGTCCAGAGGTAGTGACGCCTGGAGGTGTTTGTTCGTCCCTTCCTTTGCGTATCGTCGCCCCAGGTCAAAATTATGGAGGAATATATTACATGCCTGGAGTAAATTGTTCCCAACGGAAAGACGACAACCCTCAACGTTTCATGAAGTGCTCAATCAGATCCTCTTCGAGAACTCATGGATCTTGAAGGAGGACGGGATTTCATATATGGCAGACAACTCAAGAGGCTCCTTTGGAAGATCCTGGGCCGAGAGAGGAATAATCCAGGTAAAGGACCTCTGGGACCTTAGGACCGACTGCTGGATTCTAGCGAACCAGTTATGCAGTTGTCTCCCCCGCTGTAGAAATGTAGAGAAACACTTTGCTGAACTAAAGAATTCCATACCGGATTTCTGGTTGACCATTTTACAGAATGAAGATGTACCTCAGGCTGGGACCTGGTTGAAGGACCCCAGTACCCCAAGTAATTACCTGCGAGTGATAGGGCCTGAGATCCCGCAGGGGACCAAGATGCAAATTTGGCACGCGTTCAAAGATAGGAAGTTCCAGATTTGCCTAAAGTATACGGGTGAGAAGGTTGTTACTTCCACAGGGGGGTATGAGGAAAGTAGAGTTTGGTCGCCAGATCCAGATTGTAATGGCAAGACACTATTATTATTTGAGAATGCCTCAGATATCTTGATTGAGCCGGCTGAGTTGGGTTGGAATGATCTAGTGTCTCCATCTTCCTTCTCCCCGATTTTTCAATATAAACCAAGTTGGGGGGTGAAGGTTCTCATAGCAAAAAGTAAGAAGCAACCTATCTCTATGGTTACCGACCGACTGAGCAAAGAGCCAGACTTTGAAGTAGGATCTATAGATCTGTTTAAACTGTGGAAAGTCCTAAAACTTATCCCTTCTCAGAAACAGGCCAGTCTTCAATGGCTTCAATCTTTGCTAGTTACTCCATCGGCTAAATGACTCTCGAATAAAGGAATGACAGTTGATGTCCATTGTGCTCGTTGTCAATGGGGCTGGGAGACAGCCACTCATATATGGTTGTACTGCCCTGTCTCCTTTCAAGTATGGGCCTGGTGGAAATTTCACTGGCAGAAATGGACAGAGGGGGAATTTCCTTGGTCCCACGAATGGATCTTATTCGGTGCTACTCCGGCGGATCTGGATTTAGCTGTCGGATGGGGCTACATTGCGCTGGTTTGTAGAGGAGTCATCATGGAAGCCATCTGGAAAGGGAGAAACAGTGCGGTTTTCGGTCATGAGAATCTCTCCTTCCACAGGTTGGTCGCGGAAGTTAAAAGCCAAATCCGGCTGGCTATTAAAGTGGACTGGAGGGATTCAAAGTCCCAGGCTGAGAAGAACAAATGTTGGTTCACTAAGACTTGGCTCAGAAACAACCTCTTGGCCTCCGTTTCTCCTGAAGGGAGACTGAGCATCTGTAACTGGTTTAAACACAATGCCTCAGATTCTGCAGACTAGGGGTCGGGGTAGGCCCAGGGGTTTATTCATTGGTTTCACTGAATGATCATATTAGACCATTTCGATGCTTGGTATGTTCTGTTAGAATTGATGTTTTTTTAGAATAGAATGGTCCGATATCCTTCTAGAGGACTTGTTCTTTTTAGGAGCTAACATTGACCTAGTTCCTTTGGTAGAGTTGTAGTTTGATGGAAGATTTAGCTGGCAGAACTGTTTTCTTTTAGAAAAAAGGTTTGAGAGGAACTTATTGAGTTGTGCATCTGCGACTTTGGCAGGTCTCTATAAGCTAAACCGGCTGATGCTGCCGGGATAACTCTGGGTTGCGTTGTGAGGTCCCCGGCCTCTTTCTTTTCAGTTCGAAATATATATTAAAAAAAAAAAAMAAAACAAAAAAAAAAACCGCCACCAAGGCCTAAAAAGCCTAACAAGCCAAAATCCTTCATTAGGGGCAAGGGGCAACATGAAATCTCCCCTTCACAGAGAGAGGAAACTATGCTTGCAGGGGTCCCCTCTAGATAGTCTTAGGAGTAGGTAGTGGAAGGTAAAAGAAAAACAGAAGTTGAGAGAAGAATATAAAAAAAAAAAAAAAATTGCCACCAAGGCCTGCAAATCCTAACAAACCAACATCCTTCACCAACTAAAATTGTCATCCAGGCCTGCAAAGCCCAACAACCAAAGAAACCATTTTACCTCCACACTAAGTCACTTAGTTTAGCTACCCTTCTAAGTCGTACACAAGCCCCTTACCATCCTGCACTACATGCAACAACTTACTAGATGCAGCTACCATGCTTATTATGCTTACACTAATAGCATGTCTAGCACAACAAGGTGTCTCAATAAGACACCAGGACTAGGCACTCGACAAGAACAACCGAGTGATCAGGTTGGAAGTAACCTACAATATAAACAGTCCCCAAGTACCCATCTGTTCTCATCTATAATGAAGAGTAGACACTCCTTTCTGTTTCATTCTGCTTGATTGTTGCGACCAAGCCTGCAACCGAGTCCCCAATTAGAAGGGATTGTCTCCTTACGGTGATAGGAGCCAATCATCGAAATTCACTTTGTTGCCTTCTACCTTCGCCAACGATCCTTGTAGGTACCACGTGTCCTCAAACCACCTCAAAGAGTTAGGCCGAAAGCTTGTGTTCAGCACTTTGCGTCTCCAGTCTACCGAATCTGCTTATTTGTCCATTCTTTCCCTTCAAAAATCCTATCATTCCTTCCTTGCCAGATCACTGAAATTAGCACTGCTCTGGCGACTTGGGCAACATACCCCCATCCTTTTCTTGGGGAGAGATGTTCTGGTAGGCCTCCCAGCAAGGTCCAGTCCTTATCCCAAAGTAGGCATTTCCCTGAAATTTCGTTCCATTTGTCTGACCACCATCTCCAGATTATGTATGTGGCAGGACAATCCCACCACAAATGAGTGGTAGATTCGAAAGCCCATTGGCACCTTAAGCAAGTCATTTCAATTTTCATTCCATGTTCCACCAGCCACACAGTCGAGAGTGTTGCAACCATTGACATGAGTCACAGGATTGCAGTTTGACGTTGATTAGGAATCAATTTTAATTGTTTCCAGCATTTAAGCAATGCTGCAGAAATTTGAGATGGTTCTAAGGGGATTAAAGTCTGCCATCTTGATGTGGCAGTGATCAGAGGGTCTCGGGAAGGAAGGCTCAATCTGTAACCTGGTTTCTGTGAATAGTCTAGGATACATAACTTCTGTCTCTGACGTCCAGAGGCTCACCATTCCCATTTCTTGGGATCAAGTTTCAATTTAGCAACCGGTTTACCTTTGGCAAATAATGCCATGACCATCTGATTTCCCTTTTGGGGATTTTCTATTACCCGAATCTGGGTAAAGATTGTTCCTACCAGTGGCTGAGTCTGACTTTCGTCTCTGCGTATTTGTAGCTGGTCCTCGTTGGTGATGTGCCATCCTTGGAAGATTATTTTCCCATCTGGTTGGATATGCATCAGTTTCCATATCTTAGAGGGCTGAGCAGGTTCGTTAGCGATATACCAGGTCTCAGGGGGGTCTGAAATTGATGAGTCCAGCCTGTCCTTCCAGTCATTTGGTATGGCTTGAATAAGCCGATCTCTTTTCCCCGTCAGATCACGTACGTGTCCCAAGTTCTGTCTGAGGTCAGATTCTGTCTTCCAGTCACTCTTGAGTTCATCCCATAGGTCGCTGATTTGGAGTATGCCTTTTTCTATCCACTGTCTTCCAAAGCTTCCGGATGCCGTGTCAGCTCTGAACCATTCCCCGGATGGGGTACGAATGTGAGGATTTTCAAACCGAGATTGTTTGAGCACCTTTGTCTTTGTTGTTGGTTCTACCCATTCGTTCGGACTCAGTGATCTCCAAGCTGAGACTATGGGTTTCCAAAATGGCGACTTGATGAAGCGGCGTTGGTAAGAGTGCAGCATAAGACATGTCCACGTGTCTTCTGGACGTGTTAGATCCCATTCTTCGGACAGGATGTGTTCGGCCAGCGTAACCCAGTGGGGTTCGGGGGAGTCAAGCGCAACTTTAATTAGCCATTTCACCAACATGGCGCCATTTTGCTTTTTGGGGTCCAAGATACCTAGTCCTCCTTGGTCGCGGGGAAGACAAAGCATTTCCCATGCTACCTTGGAGATGAAGGATTCATCTTCTTTTGCCTGAGGTTTCCAAAGGAAGCGAGCGACCTTCTTCTTAATTAAGTTATATAACTGTTTACCAAAGCCTCTCATTGTCCCTACGAACCACAGCAAAGCAAAAAAAGCCCCATTGATCACTAATCCTCTTCCGAACAAGGACAGGTGTGGCGCTTTGCCCCATGTTGTTAGTCTCTGTAGGATTTTTTTGCAGCAGAATATCATCCTGGTGACTGGTCCCCTGCACATGACACTAAGGAGATCTGAACCCCGAGGAATCGTTCGGACTGATGTTCATTAACCCTTCGCATCCCCCATTATACCGTCAGTTGAAAGGAAGGTGGTAATATAAAGATGGATTTGTGTTAGTTAGCTGCGGCTTCTGATAATTCAGAATATTCGTCCAGACAACTTTTCAGTGCCACAAGAGAGGCGGGTGAATTCTCTGAGACCACAAATAGATCATCAACTAGAGCCTTGACCCTGTATTATGAGTTTCCCACTGGGAAACCACAAATTTGTGGATGCGCTCTAATGTTATTTAGCAAGCCTTCCATTTGTATGGCAAATAGGAAGGGGGCTAATGGACAACCCTGACGTAGTGATATTGTTAGCCAGAATTCCTCAGATAGCCTCCCACTAATTAAGACAACGGCAGTTGAAATTGAGTACAATGCAATTACCCATGTACAAAAGGATTGACCAAAGCCCATGATTTTTAGAGTAGTACACACATAGGACCAATTAACAGGATCGTAGGCCTTTTCGAGATTCGGGAGAAGGGTCACACAAGTTCTCGTTGTGGGTAATTTCTAAAGTTTCTACCGCTGTTACGATATTCGTAAATATCGACCTGCCCTGAATGAAGGCTGCTTGATCCGAATGCACAAAGTCTGGTAGATACCTTCCCAACCTTCTGGGTAGAATCTTGGCCAGCAGTTTGTATGACACATTCAAAACAGAAATCGGGCACCAATTGCGAATCTCGGCTCTATCGCCCTTCTTGAATAAGACTGAGATGATACCCCGACACATGCTTTCAGACAAATTCTCCCCAGTTAAGATATTGTTATAGATTTCCACTAGGGGTTCCTGGACTTCATGCCAAATCGATAGATACAACTCCACCGGGAGGCCGTCATCCCCGAGAGCCTTACCTTTTGACATTGATTGCAGTGCCGCATATGCTTCCTCTGGCAGAATCGGGCAATTTAGGTCGAGGCGACCCGATGCAGAAAGTCTTACCTTTGTGTTTTTCCAGTGGTCACTCTGGAGATCTAGATTGTCTACCACTGAGGTCTCTTGGCAGCATGAGGTTAAAATATCCTTGTAATAGAGTGCAGCATAAGAGCACAAGGTTGTTGGGTCCTTGGCTTTGGGGGCAACAGGGTCAAAGGGCTGAGTTAATTTCCGCATGGGTATGGTAGAGCGATGAGGAAGAAGTTTCTAAAACGATTCTTTGGTCATCCTGTCATACACTATGATTCCTTTGACTTTTAGGAGCCCCGACCAGATTTCTAACTTGTGTTTCTGGATATCATCCCATTTAGACATTAATTTAATCATTTCCTTACTCCACACGAGGTTTGAAACTGGATGACAGACCATTCGCATTTTGGCGTACTCAATTTGTCTGATTAGCGATTGTTCCTGACGATTACGGTTAATAGCCAGAATTCTCGAAAATACAGACAATAGATTAGAGAACATTCGTGATCCTGTTTCCCACCATTCCGGCGTTGAGGAATAGGATTCTTTTGACATTTTCCAATTGCCCCAAAATTCCTTCATCCAGGTTACCAAACCCTTCTCATGAAGATTCTGGGTGTTCAGTTTAAAAATTTCTCGTCCTCTTGCAAATTGAGATGTTAAAACGGTGAGAAAGACCGACTTATGGTTAGAGATGGGGGAAAACGATTCAAAGTTCTCTGTGATGGAGTCCCAAATATTATGGGATACGAGGAAAAAATCCAATCGCCTGCTGATATGTCCGTTTCTTCCCTGGGGTTTGAGAACCAGGTATGTCCCTCCTTGTCCGGTTGTGTTAAGCGATAGGGGTCAATCAAATCCAAATAACTCATTAAATTAGTTAATGTCAGTTTGTCGCTTGGGCAATTTGACACTTGGGAACGGTGGGTGATATCGAGGGAAGTATTTCAATCATCGGTAATAATAAATTTATCGCTCTGTGGAATAACAAAGAGAAGATCCTCAAAGAAGATACGACGAAGGCGAGGGTCCGTGGGGGCGTAGACCGTTGCTATAATCCAATAATGATCTTGAATTAGTAGCTTAATCCAAGTCCACCGTCCCCATAAATTAGAGTAATAATCAATGATATCCGCGTTCATATTACGGTGGATAAGAATTCTGACTCCGTCTCTGGTTCCTTGAGCTGGGGACCAGATTTGTGGTCCGTTCCACCAATTACCCAGATTATTCAACTTTGACTCACCTAGCTTCGTTTCTTGAAGATAGACTATCTGAATTCCGTTGGAGTGTACCCAGGATTTGAGACATTCTTTCTTAAATGTACCTGGAGAATCCCCCAATCCCCTAATGTTCCACGTAGCTAATTTAAGTTTACTCATGTTGTTGACATCAGACCCCTAGGCTGTTGGATGCGAGGTTGGGATGCTTCTATTTCTTCCGTTGACCAAGCTGACACAAGAGTAGAGTGAAGAAACTGAGAGTTAAGCTTCTTACTGTTCGGAAGACGCCCTTCGAGTTCCAACAGACACTTGACCGACTTTAAGGGCGGAATGCGAATCCTACTCAGTTCTTGCCTTCTTCTCTCTGCGAACCAGTCAATGGGAAGAAGGCGAAGGCCTTACTGTTCTAGCCGTTCTAGTTGTCCCTCTGCAAACCGGACATCCATCAGTGGAACAAATAACTTGATTCGTTTGCCTGGACAGGCATGATTATCCGCGAAGATTCGAACCATAAGCATATCAGGAATCAGACGGAAGGCAAACATGTCTCGGATTGAGGCACGGGTCAGATTTACCATAGCGGTTGGCATAGGAGAGTCAGGGACGGGAAGACTTACCAAAGTTGGATGGTTGTCAGGGCCCAGAAAGGCGATGGCCCAAAAAATATTTCTTACCGCCACGCAGAAGAAAGGTAAGATCCTCGACTCAATATCTTAAAGTTGATCTTTGACCAACGAGACTGGGTGTCTGCGTCTTGAGGTTTTGGTGCCTGGAGTACCTATTATGGTACAATTGCCTTTGGAGCCTTGGAATGATGTGGCTGATGGTTCGTCTTGGAGAATACCGTGTTCTACAGTAGCACTTGCTTCCCTCTCCAATCGCCTTTGTTTTCTGGCGGAGTTACCGCGAATACGAGAGGAGCTTGGTTCCCCGCCCAAGTGAAGTGATCTGGCCACTGCTATTCTTGGTGGAGACGTGGCATCGACGGCCGGAACTCCTCCAACAAATCTTAAAGTAGATGTTCCTGCAGCTTCGGTTACTATGACCGCCGGTGCCAACTCCATATAGGTGGGATAGGAACCACCTATAAGCGGTTGACCTTGAATAAAGGGAGTGAAAGTAGAGAGATGTGGATTACCTGGAGGCATGCCATATGGGAATCCTTGCGGGAAGCCTTGGAAATTCCAGGGCATAGCCGCAAACACGTTCCAAGCTTGGGCGCCACTAATTGATCCCGGGAGGAAGCCAAAGCTAGGTGTTGCAACCAGACCTGGAGAGAAGGCTGCATTGTTCTGCATCACGGCATCTGCTAAGCTTGGAATATGTGTCGACGTAGGTACCATCCCTCCCATGCTTGTTGATTGTGCGCGGCCAGGCCTTGAGGGCCTAGTGTTCCACGATAATCTCGAGAGCCTTGAGGAAGCTGACATGCGGGCTGCTGCTGGATAGGTGTCTGGAGTCGAGAGTGAACTCCAGCTTGTGCCGGTTGGTTGTCGGCGCCTTGTCTATTATTTCTCCAACATTCCCCTTCCATGTGAAAAAAGGCTCTGCAGCGGCGGCAGCGTGGTGTCGTAGTCGAGGCTAATTTGACTTCTAGCGAGTCACCTTCTGATGAATCAATCCAAATTTTGTCCTTCATATTGACTCGAGCCGCCGGGTCAATATCAAATTTGATATTAACCAATGATGGCTTGAGAGGATCTTGCTCCGGAGGATGAGAACGAATTACAGGTCCCATGGCCTGTCTGACTTGTACCTCGAGGTAGAGAAAGACCTCCAGGGGTACTTGCACAGCAATAACCCAAAACTTCTCTTCGTCTTCCAGTTGTCGTTGTTGGCGAAGTTGTGCCTTGGTGAGCCATGGCTTGAAGTCAAAGATGTGGCTGTTTGTGCCTACATTGAGTTCATCCGAGCCTTTCGCCACCAACCATCTTGCAATCTCGAACGATTTTGCAACGTATGAGATGACGTTGGGAGACTCCACTTTCACTTTCCCTCTACTGAATGTTTGTGAGTTGAAATCGCCGTCTGACGTCTTCTTGTCTTCGTAGGCACGTACAATATCCTCCTTCACATTCCTTGCCAAGAATCTCGCGCCTGCCCGGAAGATAAAGGTAACTGTATGTTCCTTTAACCAAACAATTTTTGTTTGGTCAAGGGCAACGTTTACTTTGAATCTCACCTCCCTACCTTCTACTGACATCACGCCCGGATCAATATCTGTTGGCATGATACCCTCTAGATAACAAGCTTTCATCAGATCCCTTAGCCTCTGATTGTCTTCCTCTGTCCCCTCCGGGACCTGAGGGGGGGATCTCACCCCCGAATCTACTACTTCTTCTTCCATAACAGCCGAGCCATAGTAGTGCAGAACCCTAGTGGAGACGATGGAAAGACAAATTAGGAGACACTTAAGCTAAGGGCAGATTCGAGCAGCGTCTATCCCTTCGTCAGAGTACTTTCATGAAGAGGAAACTGATTCTTAGACAACAACAAAGAGGTCCTTCCGGGTGCTTGATCGGGCAACCTCCATAGCCTTAGTAGCTATGACCTACCACAAAGGGGAGGTAACGGCGCACTGAAGTTGGCGAGGGCATATCGCGGCGGTATGTCCTTCGGTCGGGCACTGTACCGTTGTCGGTCCGGAAACGCTTGGTCCGAGCGTCGTAGCGCCGACGGAAGCGTTCCGGTTGGACCCCCTTTTCCGTTTTCATATTTCCACATATACGCTGCTCTGCGCATATTTCCGTACTTCGCTCGTTTTTCCGCCTCTGATGCGCGAGGCGCGGCAAGGAGGCTACCGACGGGAAAGACAAACACTCGCCGTGGTCCGAACCGAAATCGGGAAAAAAGACATTTTGTTCGCAGCCAGGATGGCTGCGAACACTTGTAATGTCTTTTGTGGCGTGACTTGCTTTTTAGGGAATATCCTGGACCAGTTAAAGGGGTATATAGGGGGTCGTTGCGCACGTAATAAGGGCCTCACCACACCACTCTTGAAAACTCATTTTCAAGAGTTGAT
>BFEA01000025.1:30902-43807 GCA_003427395.1 Chara braunii | reverse complement strand
AAAAGGGGAGATCTAGACGGTCGAAATCGCCACTCCATACTCTGATTGGTGTCGAAAATGTCGATGGTACTTCCACACGGAGGAGAACGGCCCTAGGCAAGATAGTGGTGGTCAAAGGAGGGCATGGGCAAATTCCAGATTGCCTCGATAACAACCTCAGGGCAGACAACAAGGGTAGGGTGGGGAGCCTCAACAAGCATCTCGATCGCCGCTGGTTGAGTCGGTTCGACAGACTACTCAGCCCCCTCATCCCCAACCGAATATGTAGGGGTCCTCAGTCCACCTCATATCAGGTTCAGTACCCAGTCAGCCTCAAGGTCCATATGTCCCATGTAGGGTAGACCCCTATTGCAGTGAACCACATTGTCAGGTTTATCCACAAGGGGCAGGTCGGGTAGACGGGCAAGACTACCATGGGCAGGGATATGGTGGTATAGGCTCAGGGGTAGCAAATCCTCTGCAAGGTCATTCCCCCCTAGTGTACCCCTCCCCCGCCAAGCAGTTTGTTGATGGCACCGTGGTCCCATCTGTCTATGTGGGCAGAAGGTCCCCCACCAGCTGGGCAGGCTGCAGCAATAGACCTTGTTCAGGAATACCACGTACCTCCCACCTCCCTCCCCTCGCAGGGTGGCCATGTTGCACAACTCTTCTCCCTAGTAGCCCCCCACCCGGTGGTCAGCTCCATCCCAATCAGAGCCCGAAGTGGATATGTTAATAGTTGGGGATAAGAGGGAGACGAGGCACTGATCCATCGCCTAGTCGAGAGGCCTAGTTCCTCTCATGATCAGGGGAGGGGTAGCGAGCGATCTGCCAGCATACACAATCTTCAATATGGCAACCGAAACCACTTACTCCGAGATCCGGAGGGAGGCACAGGGGGTGGATTGGATACGGAGTCGGCAACCCCCTCATCCTTGTCTCAATCAAGAGTCGTGCCAGTAATGCGAAGTGGTTTAATAGGAGATGACTCAACTTTACTTCCTGTGAGTGTAGAGGTCGGAGTCTTTTACGGGTAGTTCAGCAGGCTCTCAAAGAAGGAGCGTGGTTGAGTCTGATACATCGAGCAAAAAGGATTATAGATTGAGGCTTCAGGGAAGACTTCCAATTGAGCGTAGGCTAGTACCGCTGGTGTGTATGATGGTCGGGAACGTGGCCTACTTTCTGGGAATGGTACAGGCAGATGGCATACCATATCTCCCTTCAGTCAGTACAAATAAAACTCCGCTTCCACGGGAAATAATAACGTGCACCAAGTATCTATTTGGGGATGCCTTCCCGATCAGAATAATTCATAGATCGGTGATGGTCATCTGCAATGCCCCGTTGGAATCGAAGCTGGTGAAATTCTATTTTCCTTTGATTGATGCTCGAATCGATCCTCCAATGGCATAAGCTCTTACTCAGGCAAGAGTCAGCTGGTTTAACCTGGAGGAAGTGAGGGAGGGCCCTTTCCTAGGAAGTCTCGGCGCTGGTGCTACTCAAGCTGAATGAGAAGCCACTGGAGGCAGGGAACCTGCACTCCAGTTTCAAGTTCATTATCGAAGCTTTGAAGGAAGATTGACGCTCCTCCTTACAATCTTCCAGATCAAGGGAGAGCCCACAACCTAGCCCGATGCAACGCTCCCCAGTACAGGCAAAAATCGGATAGGGAGGTGAACCTGCAGAGGCCCGCATCGAAGAACAGGCGGAGGAAAATAATGCAGATGGTTCAGTTAAAATTGGCCACTTGGAATGTGAGAGGGTTCGGTGACACCTCAGGCTTAGAGAAGAAAATGAGACTAAAGTCCTGGCTTTTCAATCAAAAGATAGACGGTATCTGCTTGCAAGAGACCGAATTGGGGGAAGAAAAGTTGAGCTTGTTGGGAAATTGGTGGGATGACCCACAATTTTGGTCACCAATATAAGGCACGAGAGGGGGAGTGGCGATCCTCCTGCACCGGAACTTACAAGCGAATGTAGTGGATGCGGAAACAGATATGTGGGGGTGTTGGGCCTGGGTAAAGTTGCGTTCTGAGAGTCTAGAGAGCGTTGTTATGTCTATTTATGCGTCGTAAGACCCAACACCAAAAGCAGATTTCTTCTCAGTTCCGGGTTCAATTATTCCTCTCATCGACAATCTGGTAATTCTAGGAGATTGAAACTTGTCCCGATATGAGGCTCTCAGGGGGGACTCTTGGCCGGTAGGTAGGAGAAATGTGATTGTCTTGCTGGAGTTAATGCACAACCGGGAGTTGTCTGACCCCTTCCGCTTGCTCAACCCCGAAGACCCAGGGCTTACATGAGCAGGAAACAGAGGACAAAGGTTATAAGGAGGCGATTGGACTACTGTTTAGTACAAAGGGATTTGCAGCAAGCCAACACACAGGTGAGACAAATCTCACACCTGATGTCCGACCATAAACCAATGGTGGTGGATCTGGTGCTAGGTCAGGTAGAGGGTAGAGGAAGGAGCTATTTCAAATTAAACTCCCAGAACCTGGAGGACGAGGGGTTGAGAGAATGGGTGTGAGACTACATGGAAGCCTGATGGACTGCAAGGCCCCATTTTGCCTCGACAGCTGGTTGGTTAGACGGAGGCCTGATGACCATTTATGGGATCATGGATGTTAGCTCCCGTATCTTGCGAGGGAGAGAAACCGAGAGGAAGTGAGATGAGAAAGCAGGTGGAAGAAGCAGCGAGGAGAATGGAGCTGCATCCGGTATTCAAGATGGCGTGGGCAACTAGGAGGGAGGAAGGACTTGCAAAATATAAGAAGTTGCAAATGGAGAAGCATCTAAGGTGGGAGGAGACACTGAAGGTTAGGGATAATTGTTCATGATTGAATGCCCAGGGAAACCTTCCGTAAACTGCTTTCGAGCTCCTCGTTCCATCGGGTAGTCCAGTTAGACCATAACTTTGATCAGATGGCTCCTCAGACAACCGTACAGGAAGAAATGTTGAAGTACGCGACTGTACTACTCCCATATTATGACTTGAAGGCGGATATAAGATACCACGTCCACGGATCTGTCACAAGAGTTGGACTTGTGGGAAGATACTGCAGTGGAACTCTCGATAGCGGACCAACTCTCACTGGACCGTCCAATCACAGAAGAAGAATTGAGACAGACGCTAAAGGTGATGGCGTCGGGCAATGTCTAGGGAGGGGCGGTTTGACAGAAGAGTTTTTTAAAGCATGTTGGGAGGCCCTGGGACCTACATTGGTCGAGGCGTACAATGAGGTTTTGTTGGAGGACAAGCTGGGAGAGTTGATGACCCATGGAGGAATCTCAGTTATGTTCAAGAAGGAAGACAAGGCGAATATCAGAAACTATCGCCCCATCGCGGTACTAAATGTAAGCTACAAATTGTTGGCGAAGACCCTAGTGGTGACGCTGGGTAAGATTCTCCCAAAGCTAGTAGAAGAGGATCATGGGGCCTTTGTACAGGGGCGGTCAATCTTCATCAACATTCTTACTGCAATCGAGAGCATCAAAGTGATTCATACAGAGAATTTACATATGGCGGCTCTTTTGTTCGACATGGAAAAAGCCTAGGATAGAGTAGGTTGGTCCTTTGTGGTGACGACATTAAAAAAGATGGGGTTTGGGTCTGGCTTTTGCAAATGGGTAGTGGCAATGTACACATTGGCGACATCTGTTGTCCAGGTGAATGGTCATCTATCAAGTCCATTCCAACTGTCGAGGTCGCTGCGCCAGGGCTGCCCCTTGGCCCCACTGCTCTTCGTGCTTCAGCTAGAGGTTCCCCTCAACAGGATTCGTAAACACCCTCTGGTAAGAGGTCTCAATGTTTCCTCTGACCGTGAATGCAGAGCTAAAACCCTCACCAGACGACTTATTTTTAATTTCAGCCAACACACCAGAGTCGTTCGGGGCCTTAAAATCAGTCTTGTCAATGTCAATTGGGATAGGTCCACTCACCTTTTGTCGGAGGGCTTGGAGTTACAAGTGGAGTGGGGAATACTGAGGGTAGATCCGAAGGTGGGGGAACGATTCCTAGGGGTGATGGTGAGTACTAAGCTGATGGGGATGGTCCAAGGGCACATCCTGCAGCAGAAGGTCACGTCGAGGCTAAGGGTTTGGGGGTCGACGTGGCACCTATCACTGTATGGGCGGGCTCTGGTCGTTAATGTTGCCTTGTTCTCCTTGCTCTGGTTTGTGGGTGCGGTGAGAGAATTGGCGACAATAACGATATCGAAAATCAAGAGGTTGGTGTCGCGCTTTCTATGGAAACGAAGGGCGCTGACAGAGGAAGGCTCTATAGTTAAAGTGGCTTGGGAGCTGGTGTGCTTTCCAAAGGACCAAGGGGGGCTAGGTTTGATTGACCCATTGCAAAAGAATCAGGCGCAGCTGAGACAATGGATAATGAAGGTAGTCATGGCCGAGTCAAACGAATTGGATCCTCCTTGCGGAGAAACTCTTGATGAAGGATTGGCAGCTTAATAGACCAGAGGACTCTGGCCGTGCTTTGCCGTGGGCTCCTTTCTCTGGAAGAAACTGTCTTCAGAGTTCTGGGAAGTGGTGAGGAGGGTGTGGCTCAAGCAACCGGCAGAAGTACAGACTCCACCTACCACAAAGGACGAGGTACTACAAAAATGTCTATTTGAAAACCCGTTCATTGTGAATGAGGAAGGGCTACCCTTTGCATCAGAGGTCGAAGCAACCTCCTTTGGAAGGGCGTGGATAAGAAGGGGTGATGCAAGAATTGCAGATCTATGGTCCCCCCTCTTGGGCAACTAGAAGCCTCTCAGCGAACTCTACCCAAGGCTTCAGGTCTCCGGTGCTTGGAGGAACATTGGAACGCTCTCCTGAAAACCATAACCGAGTAATGGGGAGCTATAGTGGGTGTAGAAGGTATCAACCCAGTCGGAAGATGGTATGTCCCACGACCAGAAGAGGGAATGGGGGTGATTTGGAAGGTACATAACATTACTCAAAGTGGGTTCAAGGAGGTGCAACATTTGGGTGTCACAGAACACTCAGTTGAGCTGACTCTGTTGAGAGAGGAGGTGGTTAGGCAGTGGTCGAACCCCCCCCAAGCTCTAGTTATCCAATCCTTCGATAAAAGATGAAGACTAACAACTACCACCTGGGTAGGCAAGACCCCATTGAGGAAACTGGCGATTGATTTATGTTCCTGGCAGTGGAAGGGTGAAAGAGTGTCAAGGTCCAGCTGACAGGGTCTAGACCTGTCGAGCTTTTCTGTTAAGGAATCCGATAGACTGGCGAGAAGGTATCACAGGAATCCAGCTGGAACAACAGTCTCCAGGTGGAGTGCAGTGCTAATGGATGATATCATGATGCAAGGCAAGGAAGGGGAATTCTTGAAGCTTTGAAATACCCTCCTCTTTATTCAAGATCTGAAACAGGCAAGCCTACTTTGGATATCATTGTTCTTAGTCACCCCTCGATTGTGTGGCTCTACAACAAGGGCATGGACGTATCTCTGAGATATTCCCGCTGTACCTGGCCATTTGAATTCACCAAACACCTCTGGTGGGACTGTCCAATGTCAAAGAGATTTGGAAGTGGTGGGAAAATTATTGGATTCGGATGGGAGGGAGTGTTATAGATTGGAATGAGAGATGGGTGTTGCTAGGTTTTATGCGGGAAGATCAAATAGGGAGGATAGGATGGGCTTGTGTAGCACAAGTGGCAATAACGGTTGTTTGTCCGACCATCTTGTCTGACCGTAACCGTTTTAGGTTTGAAGCCCGACCCTTCTCATATCTGGAGATCAAAACAGCGGTTAAAAGAGGATTGAGAAGAGTTATCTGGGCAAATTGGAGAAAAAAAGGCCAACCGTGAAAAAGGTCCGAGAAGACAACTGTGGTGGTTCTTGAGAACCTGGAAGAGAGGCAATGGACTGGCAGGGGTTCACTACATGAGAGGTCTGGTTATATCTAGGTGGTTGAGTAACTAGATCGGTCTACGAATCGGAGGGGTAGGTACGATAGGGGGGTACTAAGGTTTAGGAGGGACCAGGGCATCTCCGTCAGTAGGGAGGAGGGTAGAGAGTGCCTTAAGAAGAACCAGGGAACTCGATTAGTAGGGACGCAGTAGTCCTGTAGGAGAGTGACAACCAATAAGAAACCAAGGTTTCACTGGATCGTATATGGTCGGTCGTCGGGTTAGGCGAGATAGGAGTGATTTGTAATAAGAGTAGTAATGAAAAACACAAATGTTTCGGGTAGGTTGTAATATCTCGGGTGGATTATGTGTTTTGATAGGTAACGGCTTCTTTGGAGATGATGATTTCAGTGGAATGGTCCTCCGTTTGGTCGGGGCCGTAAGCTAAGTTGGCTGATGCTGTCAGATACTTCCGGGTTGAATTGTGAGGTCCCCGACCTCGATTGATGGTTTGAAAAAGAGACTAACTTGGGGCTTTCAAGCTATCAAAGTGGCTCTTGAAACCCTTTCAAGAGCAGCTCTTGAAAAATTCAAAACCCCAGCCTGCAACTCGTGCATTTTCAAGCGACCAACCCTTGAGGGACTTCGGATTTTCAAGAGTTGTCAGACCGTTATCATGATGTCATTCGAAAAAAAAAAAGATGTACGATTATCGTTTTTCATCCTTTGCTCAACACCATCGCCCTTTCGAGAGTGCTGTGTGGCAAGGGGCCAAAAACTCTTGAAAACCCAATTCTCGAGAACGTTTGACAGCTCTTGAAAATTTTCCATGTTTCAAGGTGAGGCCCTAAGGGTATGGAACGTAACTGGGCACTAGCTGGTCGCTTCCTGCGGCTGCACGGCGGCGGTACGTAATAAGGGTGTGGAACATGACTGGGCACTGACCGATCACTTCCTGCGGCTGCACGACAGCGATCGTGGGAGAGGGCAACGGTCGTTGGAGAGGGTCACATGGTCGTGGGAGAGGGCCAACGGGCAGTGGGAGGTCTTTTTTTTTTTTTAACAGGTCCTTATGGTCCTGACTCCTTATCCATTATGGTGAGCGTAAGTCTGGTTAGTAGTTACTATTCCCCCGACAAGTTCATAATTAAATACATGGTGAACATTCTCATGCTTCCTTCCGTTTGGCCGAAGGATCCCTGACCAACATTGATTACTCCCTACTGGAGGATTGACTGTCAGTTTGCCCTTCCATGCTATTCCTCTAAAAAACCATGTCCGGTCCTGTTTGATAACACTTTGTTGAAACACCAACATCGCTCCTATTGTATAATCCATCTTGTCTTTGTTAGTGTTGAGTGTCACGGCCTATCCGATTGATACCACTTCTTCCACACCAGCCTGTTGTCTGCTATGGTGGTGACCTTGCCTTCTATCAACCAATCCCTCAGGACTGTTTGTCACTTGATGGCTTGTCTCTTTGGTTTTTGCTTTGTAGAGGAGATCATATTGTGCTAGTTGCTCCCGATTTTCGTTTCCACCATCCTCAACAGCAAGGTCCACATTTCCACTCTTGTAACTTTTTTTTTCTCGATTGTCTGTGTGCACTTGCGTTGGTACCTACAAGAGTATTTGCAGCTCGTATGAGCCGCATCTGTAGTGATATTCGATGCAGTGGCGCACTTATGCGTGTGTAGCTCGCAATCGACACTCAAGAAGCCGGAACAACGAGCGAGCATGTCGTTAGGTCAGAGATTGTATGGGCGTGCGCATTGAGGCACACGTTGATTATTAAAGATGTCTAGCGGTTCCACGAACCGCCGGTGAGATCATTGATCTCACACGGTAGTGCAAGTTAGAGAGATTATAATTTTGATTATTGTGGCAGTGCACATTGAGTGCGTGCACACAGAGGCCCGCATTGTTATGGCCGATGGATAAATTGTTTGTCGGCGTCACCATCCAAGGTGACTTTCGTTGATTTGTTTTGGACCGGAGTTCGAGCCCTCATAACACGGAGTTCATTGGGTTACTTGTTTATCGGTGGGAGCCTCCTACGACCTCGGCACAGGTGCGTTGATGAAATTCAACATAGGTAAAGGTTGGGGTTTCCGCCACCGAAATACTAAAGGTGTAGGTTTGAAAGAGTGACCACTTTGTGGAGGGGGGGATAAGCGACGACACAGATCAAGCCTAGTAAGGGGTGTGCTCGATAGCCAGGGGATCGCCCTGAGCTTTCACACTGCAGATGTTGGGGTTCGATGGTCATGGGTTCGACCGATAGGCCAAGGTGTGGCCTTGGGGTGTTTCGGTAAGCCCACACACAATGCATAAACCATTTATATGGAACTTTGTGCCTACTAAGCTCAAACTTGGCCTTAGCCCTATTGGTTACAACATTGGATTTTTATAGGTCAGATACTGGGATTGGGGCCGGCCGACGACATGAGAGTTGTGAAACACGATTGAAGGAAGCCGAGGGATTGAGGGTCCCATGAAACTATCCCCTTTGGTTTTGCATCTGGTCTCAGGCGTGGGTTCGACGGGCAAAACCAAGAGGTTGTCAGCATGTTCCCCTCTTTCCCCTACTCAATCTATTTTTTTTTTATATTATTATTTCATTATCAAGGTCCCCATTTTCTTACCAGGTCTAGGGTCGACGATGATCCCAACTGGCATAACTAAGCTGGTACACCTAGAAATTGTTGAAACATAAAGTTTGACTCAACTTCGAGTTCCCCTCTTTCCCCTACTCAATCTATTTTTTTTTTATATTATTATTTCATTATCAAGGTCCCCATTTTCTTACCAGGTCTAGGGTCGACGATGATCCCAACTGGCATAACTAAGCTGGTACACCTAGAAATTGTTGAAACATAAAGTTTGACTCAACTTCGAGTTTACATACTCGCAGATGAAAAAATAAAAAGAGAAACTACACGGGAGTCACAAAAATGAACTATAATTGCACTATGGGCCAAGATACAGTTTCGAATTGCAGCTTTGTATGCAACCTAACTTTTTGGCCAGGTAGGGTGACTGAAGTGCAATTGCAAACTGTATTTTGCCCCATTGTGCAATTATAACTCGTTTTTGTGACTCTACTGAAGTTACCCCCAAATAAAATCATTCTAAATTGCTTGGGTTTGGCCAGCTCGATGGTCATACCTTATGTGGTCCTTTACGACATCTGTCAAAATTGAAGCGGTACAGGGAAGATCAGCATGATCCGGGCTTATCAACAAAGGTCGGTCCGAGCCTTTTTGTTTTTCCTTTCTTTTTTTCTGTACTCTTATTCATACTCTTACTAAAGTGTAAGTCGGGTCTCACGTGACGCCCCCGCGAGGCCCAACTTACAGTGTTGGGAAAACAATCGAGACAAGGGGGATTGGCCCAGTAGAAACTACAACTTGCGCGCGTCTATCTTTTTTTCCTCTTCCTGCGTAAAGGGTTCTGGAAAGGTCTTGAACGGGTCACTGCACGGCCGTTGAAATCGTGCCACGCGTGCGGGGCTCGAGAAAGGTCCGTTTGTCCCTATCGTTGTGGTTTCGCCCCTTTCATTCCCGTGTTGCTTCCTGTTTCTTGCTCCGCTTCATTCCTTTGTGCGCTCCTTTTTGCTTTCTACTTCATCGGTACATTTGTGTTTTCCGCTTCAAAGGTTGTTGTACCAAGCTTCGTCGAGGTGCTTCGTGGTGTTTCTCGCCTTGCTTCCTCTTTCGTCAGTGCGTGCGTGTTTCTCATTTCAAAGGCTCTTGTACGAAGTTTCGCTGAGTTGCTTCACTGTGTTTCTTCGAACATTGTTGTGCCTTTGGGGGACTGGCATATTTGGTATTCCTGGCAGTTTGTGTGGTGGACGTAATTGATTGATCGTATTGTATATTGGTCGTATCCTGCTGAGAGCGGGGAAACATAGTGGGTGATGAAGGTGTGTTCTCTTTCACGCGCTTTTTCCCTTTGTTCTCTTCTCTCTCTCTTCCTCATTTTCTCATTCACTTTTTTTTTTCTCTTCTCTCTCCTTCTCGCACATAATCACTCGCGTATGCAAAAAAACATAAAATCTGATGTCGGGGGTGGAAGAGCATGTGCCAGATGGTAGGGGATTGACCGGCTGGGTCATGATGGTGATCATGATGATGACGATGACCTGTGTGATGGTGAGGAGTAGAGGGGGTATTCGGTAAACGGGCACACACACAAATCAGGGGTGGATTGTCATGCTAAGGACGAGGAGAGGGGGGAATTAGGTCGATGAGAAGTTCGTGTTGCTAATCCTACTCATTTCCATTGTGATTACGACCATGATCATCATCATAATTATCGTCATTATGGTGGGGGGAAGGAGGGGAGGGGGGGGATTCCACGCTCACAATGACGCAGATGCTCAAAATGATAATAACGGTGATAATGGCGAATGGGAGGAGGGATGCGAGGGGGATTCCAAGCGAGACCAAAAGGAGGAATAAGAGTCGAGGCAGAGGAGGATGGTGTGTGAGGTGATGAGTCTGATGACGAACTAACCGGTAACATCACAATGGTGATGATGATGATACATTTTGTGAGCAGCAGGCCCGAGAGACGAGTGGAAGGAGGAGGGAGGACGGAGAATGGTAATTTGACGAGCCCAATGAGAAAAGTCACGACAATGTGTGTGTGTGTGTGTGTGTGTGTGTGTGTGTGTGTGTGTGTGAGAGAGAGAGAGAGAGAGAGAGAGAGAGAGAGAGAGAGAGAGACGGTAAAAGAGGCCAATATGACTGCAACAAAGAACGATGAAGACAAAGAGGAGGAAGAAGGTAAGGTAGATGAAAAAAACGAAGGACAATTCGAGGAGGAGGAAGGAGAAGAAAGAGCAGGAGAGAAAAGTTATGAGTCAATTTTTATTTAATTTATTTTTTTGTCACTGCAAGCGCTCATCGAGCAGACGAGGGAAGTGGAGAAACGACTTCAAATTTTGTTTTCGTTGTTCGTTTCTATCGTCCTTCAGTCGATTATCATTGCATTCAAAGGCATGAAATGGTGGAGAGGATGGGGGGGAAACCACGGAAGCTGAGAAGAAAAGTGCGAGATGGCGGAGGATGATTTGGGAAACCAAGTACGGAGATGAATTCCAAGAACAAGGAAAAGAGAAAAAGCAAACGAGCCGGGGAGAATAAACGATTGTGTCCGATGAATCGATGACGATAATCACCGTGTTGATGATGGTCTTATATACACATCCATGTTAATGTGGCTCGTGATCATGCTCATGGTAATGATGATGATAACAAAACGTATCGAACCGATAATGATAATGATTGTGTTGATAGTGGCGTTGGTGTCGTTTGTGATGATGATGATGATCATGTTGACAACGATCCCTGTCGTGGGGGGGGGAGGGGGGCAGGGAAGGAGATCGGAGTGTTGATATTGATGATGCTAATGAGTTTCTCTCTCTCTCTCTCTCTCTCTCTCTCTCTCTCTCTCTCTCTCTCTCTCTCTCTCCTTGTTTCGGAGTTACGCCAAACCCCCATCCCTTTCGTCGCCCCTCTCCCTTTCTAAAACGTGTTTGACTGCAATTACGGTCGACCTTAGTTTTGTCAGCGGCAAGGAGAAAAGTGCAAGGAATAGGGAGGAAGAGGATCGAAAGAGAGAGAGACAGAGAGAGAGAGAAAGACAAAGAGACGTGTTTTTCGACATTATGTCGTTCTTTTTTTTGTCGATTTTTTTTTCCCCCCGGAATGGTTGTCAGAAAAAAAAAGGCCCGGGGTGAGTTAGTGAAAAGGATGCATGAAGATTAAGGAAAAGGGAACTGGGGGGAGATGAATAAGCAAAAGAAAACTAGATCTCTCTAGTTTTTTTTTTTTTTTTTTTTTTTTTTTAAGTTGCATATTTTATTCTAAAAATGAAATCACGAATAATGTGTTGTTGTAATGAAGGGAACGTCAGATAGGCCACTGTCGACAATTGTACTATTTTTAATTTTACCCCTACCAATTCAACTCAATCCGCTTAATTTTATCATCGTTCCCCCCCCCCCCCTCCTTGATCATACTTATATATAATAAATAAAAACCTGTTTTTCAATTGCACATATGCAACAAAAATATGTAGTTTGCTCCACGTTCCTCATGTTCATGCTTTTCTTACAATTCTATGATAATTTGCTGAATCGGTCTTTTTTTTCCTAACCTTGAAATTCTTCGCGGTTTTTTGTGAGCGGCAAGGAGAAAACTGCAAGAATAGGGAGGAAGAGGAACGAGAGAGAGAGAGAGAGAGAGAGAGAGAGAGAGAGAGAGAGAGAGAGAGAGAGAGAAAGAAAGACGTGTTTTTTGAAATTATGTTCTTATTTTCGTTGTCGATTTTGTTTTTCCCCCGGAATGGTTGTAAGAAAAAAAAAGATGGGGGTGAGTCAGTGAAAAGGGTGCACATGAAGATTAGGGAAAAGGGAGATGGGGGGAGTTGAGTAAGCAACAAAAATGATTCTCTCTCTAGTTTTCTTTTTGCTTTTTTTTTTTTTTTTTTGAAGTTGCTTATTTAATTATAGGAATGAAATCACGAATATTGTGTTATTGTAATGGAGGGAATGACAAACAGGCCACTGTCGACAACTATACCGTTTTCCATTTTACGCCCACCAATTCAACTCAATCCGCTTACGTTTATCATCGTTTTTTTTATTTTTTCACTTGGTCTTACTTGTATATAGTAAATAATAATGTGTTTTTCAATTGCACATGTGCAACATAAATATGTGGTTTGCTCCACGTTCCTCATGTTTATGCTTTTCTTATAGTTCTACGATAATTTTCTCAATCGTTTTTTTTTCTCCCTAACCTTGAAATTCTTCGCGTTTTTTGGGGGGAGTGGGAAATATGTCATTATTATTTTTATTTTTTTTCGAAATTGCTTTGTTCAAAGGAACAACTATTGATAGGCAAGGATGCACATGAGGATTTGGGGGGAGAGGGAAGGGGGAAAGGGGAAATGAGCAAGCACTAGCAACAAGGAAAAAAATAGGGAGACGACAATGTCAACAAATCTTTATTTTCTTTATGCAAAACAGTGTTTTCTTTTTTTTT
>BFEA01000025.1:16053-29987 GCA_003427395.1 Chara braunii | reverse complement strand
GGCAATCACAGTTGTTGAATCATCGCTCGCTACAAAATGTCGATCAAGGCGGCAAACTGATTGTTTTTCTCACTAGCAAAGACAACAGCGTTTCAGATGAGCTCATCTTCAAATTATATAACCATACATCCACCATGCCCGCCTCTGCATTGCCGACCTTCTGTGTCAACCACTCCCTGTTAAAACTGCAGCTTTGAGAAATAGAGAACCATGCATTCACTGCGGTGCACTTAAATGGCCTCATGAGCATCAATGGACCACATTTTGCAACATACATGGCAAAGTGCGACCTCCGCTCCAAAAACATTTGCACACAAAATTGTAAAACTATAAGAAATGCCCACAGATCAGGGAAGGCTTCTACAATATCGTGAACGAACATTGAACATTGCCCTTGCTCTTGCACCCCAAAGTGTTCGTGTTACACCACTGCCTCCAAATCCTTAAAGGGCGATTGTATCACAAACTTTGCCCTTTGATTCCCGAATAAAATGCACAACCTGCCATTGTCTCATTTTATATCTATGATCCTCGCGATCGTATGGGTGCAACATTAATCCGTTTGAATGGTCTCACACTTCCACAAGATACACCTCTTGAAGTCATCCAATCACGAGAGGTGGTTAACAAGTTCACTTATATTCAACATTTAAACAGGTACTGAAGTTTTAAACATACCTCCCCCAAAACAAAACAAACAGGAAGAAGGGTCAGGGGTTCAGTTTCCCGAGTTCGCAATTGGTTGGAATTCGGGATCGCTCGAAAGTGCAAACACTGGGGGCGACGGAGGGACCATAGTAGTGATTGATGCCAGACATCACAAAGAGTCATATGGAGAACACAGATTTGATTGATTATTCACACAGCGTCCATCCAGGTCGCAGTTGCCAAGCCTCTGCCGGCTGTTTTCAGCATCTTCACCACAGTGACTTCAAAGGTTTTTGAATCTTCAACGTTAATACATATCTAGACTCTAAATTTTTTAAAATTTTTGAAGTGGTGAAGGTGCTGAAAACTATGAAGAACCCTCAAAGAAAACAAAACAGGGGGAAGCAGGGGGGGTTCACAATGTTCAACATCTTCACCACTTCAAAAGTTTCATAATCTTCAGTGTCAAAATTCATCTGGATGCCTCGGGGGGGTGTTTATAATTTTCAGCATCTTCAACGTCTATTTGCATTGGGAAATAAGGGGGACATTCAAAATATTCAACTTTCTTTAGGCTTCAAAATTTCCAAAATGTTCAACATATCCAAAGGGCGGGGCGGGGTTGGGGGGGGGCATTCATAATTTTCAACACCTCTTAAAACATCACTACCTTCAAACCAGTTTTTACCGACTCTGAATTTCAATGCGCACCAAGTTTTGCTGAGTCGGCATCCTATTGTATTTTGTTTTTTGGTACTCACGACAGTAACATCCGAAAAAAAGAAAAGAAAAAAACTTCACTAACGCTGTGATAGTCATCAGGCACATTCTACGAGGTGCTAATGAGATTGTCCCCTCAGTGAGGGCATACGACAAAAAAACAAGAAGTATCCCTCATGCCATGATCACGGTCGGGTACAATACGCTACAGTACTATTGTGAGTATGAGGTGAGCTTGCCAGTTTGTTCCTCAGCTTGGAATCCGCCCTGCCACTCTGGCAGGACACCAAAAGCAAATTAAAAAATAAAATGAATAAAACAAAAACAACATCATGCACGTTCCACACTTACTTGCCAAATACATTCTATGAGGTCCTATTGAGAATGTGCCCTCAGTGAGGGCGTCTGTTCAATGACAACTCGTGAAAAAAAAAAAAAAAAGCTTACCTGTGATTGTCGTCAGATATAGGACGCTATAGTACTTTTGTGAGTATGAGGTGAGCTTCGTAGTTTCTTTCCACGTGTGGAATCCGCCCTACCTCTATGGTAGGGCACCAATAGCGAAGGAACAAAACAAAAAAGACGAAAACAAACACAAGAACGTTCCTTACTTACTGGTCAGATACATTCCTTAAAGAACTGATGTCACTTCCACCTCGGCGAGGATCTTCCCAACGTCTCAGTATTCAAAGTGCTTTGTTTTTTATTTTTATTTTTCAAAATGGGCCCCACGTGTCCCAATCTTTCATTTTTTTTTTTTTTCTACCCGACCTTCTCCCAGATCCCACCAAAATGCGATGTGATGTATATTCTCGTTTTTCCCAACACTAAAAAAGGTAGTGGTGGTTTAAATCGTTGAAATCCGATTTTAAAAAACTCCATAATCACCGAATCTTTCTCACTTCATAATTACTTTCGGTGAGGATTCAACAAGTCGTTGATCACTTGTATCAATCACTCAAGCGATTGCTTCAAAAATTACTAATTACTTTCGGTGAGGATTCAACAAGTCGTTGACCACTTGTATCAATCACTCAAGCGATTGCTTCAAAAATTACTCAGACTTTTGCTGCGACCAAACCAATGGTTCCATGATTTTATCACGATTGTTGAATTACTTGATGAAATGATTTAAAATCGTCACATCATAATTAACCCTGAGAAACGCCCCTTCGATGAACACGAACGAAGATACAACAGACAATAAAATATGAATGAACTTTGCGTTCTGATGGTCGACGAACCAAATAGCCTAGAAGTCATGATGCGCCAACGTGAGGGAGAAAAATATAACAATTCCTTAAACCAAGCACGTTTTTGATGCACTTCATTATGTCTTGCTCTTCCCCTCTGGTAAGGATGGTTGGTGTGACGCACATGCAAAGATGGTGAGAGAGGGAGAAAGAGGAAATAAACACACACGAAAAGCAACAGCTGAAAGGTGTTGTTCGACTGAATGAATGGACGAACAACTGAAGAATGATTCAACCAACCTTCCGGCCTGGGCCTAGGCTGAAGCGATATGCCGGCCTAGACCGAGGTATGGAGATACCTAGTACCATCAGGCTGACGGCCTGAAACTGGCCCGGCCTCCCTGTCGGGCTGCAAGGGTACCGCTACACGATCCTCGGACCTGCGAATGGATTAAGCGATACATCAAATACGCTATCGGCTGAAATAGAGAGAACCGAAAAGGAACAAGAAAGATTTAAAGAAGATAATCCTAAATGCGGAGCAAGCTCTATGCAGGAAAAGCGATGCAATAAAGACTAAGCCCCAAGCCTAATCTATGTAACAGTGTCTGGTTTGGGTCGACCCAAAAAACATAAAAATGTCTGACCTATATCGATCAAGAAAGAAAAAAATGTTTGACATGCGTCAACAAAGAAAGAGAAAGACGTGTCATTAGCCAATGTGGCAAAACATAAATCAGCATCAATCAACGACAAAGCAAAGGAGCGTGATTGGAAGCGATTGAGGGGTTGAGGGTCCCTAGTCTAGGCCCGACAACGAGGACCAAAGGGATGCCAGCGGCTTGCGTTTACGTTTATCCTTATTTTTATTTTTATTGTTATTATTTTTAGTTGTTTATCTTTCTTTTGGATCTGTTTCTGGACCAGGTCTGGTATCCGGTCCGGGGCTGGTGGTAAACCAACTGGTCTAGCTCAGTTGGTACGCCCACGAACTGTTGAAATATACAGACTTGTGTTCGATCTCCACTGGAAGTAAATGAGTAAAATACTATAGCCCTGATCTGCTTGGGCTGGTCTCTGGCGAGTGTGCCCTCAATCACATAGGTCGTGACCAACTCCTAAGCATGTAGGTGGTGGAGTTGGCCAGGTTCATGCGTAGGAAGAGGGAGCTTGGTTAGATCGGAGTGGTAAGGCCGCAGGCACGTTTAGTAGGCTCGACAATAATAGGGAGTGATCTGACAGACTGCGGGTAATTAGAACGATCAATCTTTGACTCGGAGGCCTGTCGAACCAGCCGGTAGGAGGGCACTTCAGCTCGGAAGCAATGAGGAGGATTCAAAGATGACGAGTAACGACGAACACGAAGACGAAAACAAACACGAAGACGAAGATGGAGGCAAAGAGGAAGACGAAGACGAAGACGAAAATGAAGATGGAGACGAAGACGAAGAGGAAGACGGGGGAGACGACGAACGTGGTGGGTGTGGGGTTTATGCCACCTAATTGGGCATGGGAGGCTGGTGTAATGACGACTCGAGAGTGAGAGGAATCGAAGGGGAAAACCGGTAAGGCAGCGAGCGACGAAGTTGACAGAGGATAGAGCAAAAGGAGGAGGAACGAGACTAAAAAAGGAGACGGTAGAGAATAAGAAGTGAAGACGAAAAGAGATGAGGATAATGCGATGGCGAAGAGGAAAAAAGAAGAAGGGGATTTGATGCAAATAGGAAAAAGTAATAGCGATCGAGCGCTCTCTTCCCCACGGTCGCTCCTCCTAAGTTGCTTTGTTGTAGCTGGCAATGTATCTTCCCATGTTTAGGGGAAGATTCATACTCATTTTGCAGGCACGGTAATCGTCGAAGTTGCCACAATTGTTCCCAACATGGTTCTTGTCGAAATTGTGGTGACCGCCCTCATCTCCAATGCTCACGGTGTCCGTCATCATGGTCGTGGTGTCCATCATTTCAGCATGGTGTGTCTTCGTTCTAGTGCTCTTTGTTGAGGTGTTCATCCAAGTGCTTCTCGTAGCGCTCATTGTGGTCACTTTCACTGTCAACAGACGTTAGTCTCGCTAAATATTAGACGAACTTGGCCGAGATCTCGGGCCAAGTACATTAAGAAGTAAGTGACAGTGGGCACGAGAGATGGTTAATGGAAGGTCTGAAATTCGTAGTTTTCATCGCAGGCTTATAATACAAACATCCAAAAGACAAAAAAAACGAAAAAAAGAAACTCAAAAGTACTATAAAACCCTATTCAGAGTAAATTTTGAAGTTCACCAAAGTTTCTATGAATTCGGTGTTTTTGACAACTTTTTGTTACTGGTCCAAATATATCGAAACTGAATACATGCCCTAAAACACGTACATATCACACCGAAAAAGAAACAAGGAAAAAAATAAAATTTTATGAAAATATGGCAGCTCGGTGAAAAATTTATCGAAAATGACATCAGCTATTAACCGTTACTGTCGTGTAGGGAAAGATGTATCCTCCCGTTTCGAACGAGAGGATCATTCTCATTTCACATATTTGGTAAGAGGCAGTTGTGTGTGGTGGTCACGTGGCGTAATCATGACGATGATGTTACGGTTCGATACCGATATCAGGGTAGTGTAGTTTGTTGCGTTTATCTTGGTCGTCACTTTTAGCTCGGTGGTGAACGTGGTGCTTTTAACGGTCGTCAAGGTGATCTTGACCTTGCTCGTTAAGGCGATATTATTCGTCATCACACCCGTAATTATCGTCATTATGGCCAAGGTGAATGCCTTCATCGAGGTGGTGTCCATTGTCGGAGCAAACACCGTTATAAGGGTATTTGCTCATGATTTTGCATTCGATAGAGTATCGACGTCAGTTACCGTGTTGGGGACAGTCTGGAGTAAAAAGTGAGAATTTTTTTTGGCATGACGCCGTCATACGAACTTCTCGACCATTGAGGCCGAGGTAGCTAGGTGACCATACGCAGTGATACGACGTGTACGACAACAGGTAAAAGTTAGTAAAAATTAAAATTCTTCGGCCATAAGGGTCGGAGGGTTAGAAGAGAACAAGAAAAGGTCCCGCGGGATGCAGCGACCACGATCTAAATTAGTCAAAGGCTCGGGCGGCAGGGCAAAAATAAATTAGAACGAGTCCTGGGGAGTCGGACCACCCGATATGGGAAGACCTATATGTCGCGCCGTCGTAAAATTTAAGACGACTCAAAAATTAATCTAACCCCGGCCATGCGGACGGGGGAGCCAAGAGAAACACACTACCTACCATAATAGGTAATGACAGTCGGTACCTCTGTCCTCACTCGTATGCCGTGAGAGGGGTTGAGGCTCCAACTCCGCCTCCCATATATAGAGAAAAAGTCACCTCTCAAGTAGCGACTTCGTGACCACGTGGCCATCCGAGCAGTCGGTGCCTTCGTCCCTTTGCAGAGGGAGATACCGTTGCAAGTTCTGATATCGTCCGCACAGGGTCTAGACTTGGGCTGCTTGACCTAATACCCACCTAATTACTAGTACTATTACTCGGGTACTTTTTGTTGCACATAAGTGTCGCGGGCCTCTTTCCCCGCCACTTGAGTGTTTTCCCCACTACGACCCTCAATATCACGGTCTCAGGAAAGTATCGTCCCTTCAGGCCTTCCAATCAGTCACAAGCCCTTACAGGCCACACACACACACTCCGGCCCATAAAACACTCAAAACAGGCATGCGAACAGATAACCGCACGCACACGCAAACTTTGAAATAGGCTCATGTCATTAGTTGGGTTCAGCCATAGCTCTATACATATTAGAGTTGCTCCCCTTCTTTCCGAAGTAGGAGCTAGCTTAGTAGGTTCGGTATGAACTATCAGGCGCCAGACTCAGGGATCAAGTCCACCGACCTCTGAGCTAACTCCTTTTTGACAAGAAGCTCTATGACATTTTCCCTTAGGCTCAGTTGGTCGGGACTCGAACCCGTGACCTCGGATTCAGAGTAAGTTAAAGCTAGTTAGCCCTCTGAAAACAAGAGCATTACACTTGGTAGGAAGCGGTAGTTGATACTTAGATTCTTTTAATTTATTTTCATTTTTTGCTATTAGTTAAATCCGTTTTCTTTTCTTCTTTTTGTTTTCCTCTTTGACCCCAGGGCTGCTACCCATTGTTTCACTTTCAAGTGAATCCGCCCTTGTTAAACAGGCAGATTCATTTTCCCGGGTACTGCTCTACCTCGATCAATGTGTCCGAAACTCTGGTCTGCATACTCTGGCTGAACGCCCGTCGAAGGAAAGCAGCGGGTTCGTAGCAGTGCACGAACAGCGAGAAAGCGAGAAGGAGGACAGCGGGAAAAGCTGAAGAGAAAAGCACGCAGTAGAACGCGGGAAGAAGAAGAAGAAGAAGAAGAGGAGGAAGGGAGAGGAGAAAGGCGATTTACCTCAGTTACAATCGGCGATGACGATGTTCAGGACGAGGGTTTTGGGACCTTGTACTTGAGCTACGAGAGACTATTTACATGGGTTTTGAGCGGTTTTCAGTTTGCGGGGGATGCGCAAGTCGTGTTCTGGTGGTCGAAGGAACATTTTTGTAAACGCTGTCCGAGCCTCTAGTCGTCTCTCTCGGAAGGCTTTCACGACTGCTTGCTCGTCGCTGATGGCGGTCGCGGTTGTGGGGGCTTTCCTGTGCCATGATGCTGAGTTGGGGATCGTTGCGTTCAGTTTGAGAAGTGTCCCGACTTGGGGAGAAGGTGGACGCGTGGAAGAAGGGAGGCGCACGAAGGAGAAGAAGGGGAAAAAAAAAAAAAAGGGGGGGGGAAGAGGAGAAAAGAAGAAGAAGAGAGGGGGGAGAAGATATACGAACCTGGTTTGCAACTGCTGCTTACCTCGTACGAGGACGGAGACTGCCGCGATGTGAGATACACCCGCCAACGGCATCGTGAAGGTGGACTCAACATCCGCCTACCTCATTGGAGTATGCGCTTGAGCGTGTCGAATCCCCCGTGTGTTGTAGTCACAGTATACTGCACATCGTGGAGGATCGGGCTGCATTGGCAGAGCAGGGAGCTTCAAGCGTTCGACTAACAGTGGCGACAACGACAACGGAGCAAGAGAGAGAACGAGGTAAGTCTCAAAACTACCAGCATGCTACACGATACTTCCATCGATAGGATGATCTAAAACGAGTGTATCTACCGCTAGAACATGGAAATATACATACCCGAACCCCGCGGCTGGACTCACTCTACTTCCATGGATAACATGAGCTAAATCGGAGGAATCTACCGCGAGAACGTGGAAGTACACGCGAGTGTGAGTGTGTGAAGAAGTGCGTGGCTGTCAGTGACTCACACTGCTTCGATTGATTGGATGAGCAAAGTCGAATGAATC
This sequence comes from Chara braunii, assembly GCA_003427395.1. NCBI lineage: Eukaryota > Viridiplantae > Streptophyta > Charophyceae > Charales > Characeae > Chara > Chara braunii. The sequence goes on along the minus strand of BFEA01000025.1, from coordinate 22,068 downwards.
CACGGCTAGCGCCTGAAAAATACACACCGCCACACTCGTTGAACCTTGGTCAGGATTTGGACTCGGTGCGGCTGCAACGAAAAGAGCCTCGCACAACAAAGGAAGAAGAAGATAATGAAGCAGAGGAAGACGAAGGAGACGGAGAAGAAGAAGAAGGGGAAGAAGAAGAAGAGGGAAAAGGTAGCTGTCGTTGTCAAGCGTCCGTTCCCCACACATAACACATCCTCATTTTTTTTAATTTTTTTTTTATCAACCCAGGAAGCTAGCCTCTATACATTTACCTTTATAGTATTGTTATTATTATTACTATTATTATTATTATTTTATACTTGTTTTCATCAGACCATGATTAAGATCAGATGCATTACCCCACTCGGCACAATTATTCCGTTCAAGAACCTGGATCTTATCATCTCATTGTCTGTTTGACTCATGATCAATCCATTTGGATTACCTTCCTGAAGTTCCTGCCATTTTGAGTGGCTGCTATGTTATAACATTGGCATGAGTATGACCACCTTAATGGCCACATGCGTCAGTAACAAGGAATAAAAGCGACATCGTGAGCACCCATACATGCGTGTGAGAAAGATAAGAGTGAGTATGAGGGAAACAAGAGAGAACTCTTACATAGACTACTGACCTCCTGCCACCAGCAGCATTTGTGTCGTACCAAAAAGATAACTTATACACGTTCACTATAATTAAACGATGTTCATTGCTGTTGTTATTATTATTATTATTATTTTATTTTATTTTATTTTATTTTATTTTTTTAATTTTCCACGATAACAACCACGTAAATTTGGAGAAGCGAAGAAAAGAAAAGGAGGATAGGGTGACGGGAACTGAAGGTGGTACAGGAAGAAAGTGAAGAAGAGTATGGGAAAGCGAATTGGGAAAGATAAAAGGATAGACAAAATGGAGCCAGGGAATGTTAAGTAGAAAGACACTATTGAGGGGATAACGAAACAGATAGCGTAGAGGAAGGAAGATGCCGATCGTGAGGAAGAAGGGATGCACACGGACTGCCACGACAAGCAGACTTAAAGGCAGTGTGAGAAATGAATATGAAAACGACGCGAGGAGGAGAAAACAGGAGGGAAAAATGCGTGAATGAAGGAAACGAAAGTAATGAGAAAGAGAGAGGGAGCAAAAACACACACAAAAAACGGGAAGAGGGAGAGTTTCACGGCTAATGAGCAGTAATGAGAGGGAACAATACAGTACACCCTTCTACTCTTCGTCCTCATCAGTTCTATCAACGTTTGACTGTGATTACGATCAGATCCATTCAAAGAAGTTCTAGTTTACTGATGACCAGACTAGATCTTCTTACACGGAGAGCATACAGTTGGTATCATTTGGTATTTAGACTGAAAGACGACCGAAGCACCAACATAATGATAGTGCGTTTTATTCTGGTGAAGACGGTAGCCTTCAATCTCAGGGTGATGGTGTCGGATCACTTGATCGTGGGTACATTATAGTATTCGCATCATCCGGTAGATAGGAAGGAAATGGCGAAGGCTGGTCGCTTGGTTTTCACAGTGCATACTCACACTAGCTCTATCTTAAGTGTACTTGGTCGTATCTACAACCGGACCGGGAGGATCAACGATGGCAGCATTGTAATGTCAAAGATCGGTAGATCCATCTGACCGCAATTTCAAAAAGTTTTGGGGTAAGAGTATGCCCTCTGTCAGCAGGTCAGGTTGTAGGGTGAGGAAGGAATGATGATGTCTGGCTGCGTGGTATTCTTCGCGTGAAGAATCATGTAGAGTAGTGGAGAGAGAAAACACAAAACGACCGCCAGATAGACAAACAGAGACTGGTGGACAAACAGACAGACAAACAGATCAGACCAACATACAAAAGGAAAGACAAACAAACAACAGTGAAGAACAACAGACGAACAAACACAGATGAACTGATGCAGACTCGACAAATAGACAAAGAGCAACGGCATTGGATGTTGTGTTGGCGGGATTTGAGTGCATGGACAATGGATCGAGAATTCACTAAGTCGCTCTTATTTGTGAAGCGGAAAAAGACCCGAATGAGCCAATAGTCCCTCGTGAGATGGAACAAATGTTGTGGGAATCTACCTGAAGACTATTGACTTCGGGAGAAGGTACAAGGACCAGCCCATCACACTACATGAATTAACCAAGGCAATGAAGAGTATGGCCAGGGGCAAATGTCCCGGCTTAGACGGTCTCCCAGTAAAATTCTTTGAGAAGTTCTGGCTCCTGCTGGGTCCGGACCTATTGCGGGTATTCAATAACGTTTTGTCAGGCCAAAAGTTGGGCTCAAGAAGCTCGGAAGGGGTAATTACATTGCTGTATAAAAAAGGGGACCGATCAGATATACGTAACTACCGACCCATATCTCCACTCAACGTGGCAAGGACGATCTTAGCCAAAACTTTAGCCAGACGCCTATCCCCATTCATGACTAGGCTGGTAAAGCCTGACCAATCACGTTTCGTGCCTGGTCGGCTGGTGCTGGATAACGTTATGGTGATATCTCAGGCCATAGATCTCATTAATCGTACCAACTCTAACACGGCAATCATACTAATGGACTTGAGAAAGTGTACGATAGGGTTAACTGGCGATTCATGCTGGCAGTCCTTGAGAGGGTGGGGTTAGGTGAAAATTTCAGAAAATGGATGAAAGCTCTGTATCGCGGCTCCCAGGGTATAGGGTGATTGTCAATGGCTTCACTTCTAGTTCTTTTACAGTCACCAGATCCCTCAGGCAAGGGTGCCCCCTTGCCCCTTCCCTGTTCGTAATTCAACTAGAGGTACTCCTAAACATGATCCGGGCCCACAAAGATTACAACGGTCTAAAAATTTCGCCCCAGTATGAGCTGAAAGTTTCAGCTCTCGCGGACGACTTTTCTGCAATTGCATCAAACACCCGGTCTTCTTTGCAAGCCTTCAGACAGCATTTAACAGCGTATGAATCAGCATCCTAAATGAAAATCAGTTGGTCTAAGTCCACAGCCCTAACAGCCAATAACAGTGCGCCGGCTATTGCTATGGGAATCAAATCTACAGCCAATACAGATTCGTCGGAACGCTACCTGGGCATTTTGATTTCCTTTGGAGACCGTAGTCATGCGCAAGCTAGCATCTTGGAAAACAGAATCAGGGATGAACGCACAAGACGCTCGAGACACACCTTCCACTCCCTGTTCGGGAGAGCACTGGTTACCAACTGCGCCATCCTGTCCACAGGCTGGTATACCCTCTCTATCAGGGCTATATGCCCTGGTTCGATAAAACTAATCCGCCAATTATTGACAAGGTATTTATGGAAAGGCGACTCTACAGTCTCATCATGCGTCAGCAAGGTAGCTTTGTGGAAGGTCACCGAGAAGCGGTCCCAGGGAGGCCTGGGTATTCTAGACCCAGAAAAACAGAATGATGCCCTGTTATCCAAATGGCCTGTTAGGCTCCTCACAACGGACCCCCCCCAGCCCTGGATGCTACTTGCGCAGTCCATTGTCTGCAAGGATTGGGGTCTGGCAGACCCCGAAGCAATATGGCAATGTCTCCTTCTACACCCATTGACCTCCTCGGTAAAATCACCAACGTGGTCTCCTATCCTAAAAGCCTGGAGCAAAATGCTCCCATACACACTGGACAGTCCGTCTGACAGTAGAGAAGTACTTCACACTTGCCTGTTTGAGAACCCCACTATTATTGACCAATCTGGCTCCTCTTTCTCTGTCGCCAACAAACCTGGTAACTTCGCCAGGAAATGGCAACAGAGAGGTGTATCATGTATGGCAGGTAAGACACCTGGTGCATGAGAACAGTGGACAGTGGAAATCTACAGAAGAGTTGAAGGAGAAACTGCAAGGACTACACAGGGTGGAAGAGCATAAGCGACAGCTGCAGCGGCCATCCCTCGAGGGTGGATTGACATCCTGAAGTCGCAAGAGACAGTGTGGCAGTAGCTGCAGCGGCCATCCCTCGAGGGTGGATTGACATCCTGAAGTCGCAAGAGACAGTGTGGCAGTTAGGGTCTTGGTGGAAAGAAGGATCAGACAATGCTCGCTTCTTCAGGGTGGAATCCAGAGAGGACCCACAGAACCCTGTGTTCTCAGTCTGGATACCCGAGAAGAACTACCTAAGGAAGCAATAAGAGGATGCTTCGGTCCAGGCAAACCTCACCTGGTCAGAGGTGGGCGTTGTGGAGCACAGCAAGAAACTCTCCTTACTTATGGGAGGTGCCCCTAAGGCATCCTGGAAGGTGGACGCACGCAGAACAGGGTGGGTCCTATCGGATCATTCAGCCTCCTCCGCAAGGGTTCTGATCACAGATTACACTTCAAAGGTGGGATATGTCATCAGGTTTAAGGCGTCCACATTAACTGGAGGAAGAAAGACGAGGTTTCTACCTGGCCCTCCTTCGGCAACACATGGGTCAGTCTCTTCATCTCACTTCTACTCGGCGTATTGGAAGTCAAAGTGGCAGGCCTCCAATGGCAGCATTTACACTCTTGCGTACCTACAGCGGAATGGTGCATTAACAGAGGGATGGAGATTTCCCCACACTGCGACGTGTGCCCGCACGAGGCATTGGAAGACTTTAACCACTTGTGGTGGGAGTGCATCGTGGCGACGGGTTTCTGGGACTGGGTCAACAGTATGTGGTTTTTTGCATACGGCCCCAGATCCATCTGGACTAAGGAATTTATCATGATGGGTAGCAGTAATCAGGACAAGGTATCTATCATTGCAAACAAGTTCAGAGCTCTAGGCTTTTGGATCCTGTGGTTGGCAAGGAGGGACAGACGATTTAAAACTAAAGTCTGGTCCCCAGCTGCCATTAGGAATAAGTTTAAATATGCCATCCGGAATCTCATATTGGCAGAATGGCGGAAACTCCAAGTATCGAAAGATTCAATAGCAATAGCCTTAGCCAAAGGTAAAATGTTAGACAGATGGAGTTCACCCTTCAAATGGCTATCCTTCTCGGAGCAGGGGAACCTGGTAATCTCCAGGCACCTATGGGACAAGGCGACGGAGTCTACCCTGCTACTGGAAGATCTGGAGGCATACTAGGAGACATCTTACATCCACTCAGTTCACTGTAGAGGATAGGTCTTGATCTCTGTTTTGGCAGTCATACGGACTGAGAGGTCCCGACAGATACTAAGCGAACCATTTTGTGTTGTTGTGTATATGTACTATGGGACGCTGGACCCCTTTTCCAGCAGGTGCAGCTCCCCACCAATAGATGGAGTTAACGAACTTATAAAAAAAAAAAAAAAAAAGAAGTGCGAGTGTGAGTGTGGCCATTCTGGGTTCTTGTCTTTCTTCCGCACTTTTCGTTACTATTATTTGGTTATGAACTGTGTCACCAACCGGGCTGCCTGGATCACGTTGGTTCCCCAGACAGCCCCGCCGGGCAAGGGCCAGGGAAGGTCCCTGGCAAAGAAAATGAAAAAGAGAACAGGAAAAAAAACTTTGTTACCATCGAGCTCTAGCTCAGATGGTACACCCATGAACTGTTGAAATACAGACCCAAGTTGGAATTCAGAACGAAAGAACCAGATGGATGTAACAAATATTTCAGAAAAATGAACTGCTCAACTTTTGCCTCAGGGTCAAATCGAAATTCTTCGCCAAATAAAAAATAAAAATAACTTTGAGAAAAAAAAAACTTATTTTTTGCCGGGACGGACAAGTGGTCCAAGGCCACTCTGTTAAGGTACGTTATGAATACTTAATTGTAAGCTCATAACTCTGTCATGCTATTTGAGGAACAGGTAGTCTTGAAGTTTGTTATTTCCTTTCCCATGCAAAATCAGCAACAGTTGTGCCACACTAGGCTACGAAAGTCGCCCGGCCCGGCCCGCCCGGCCGGGCATCACGGGCCCGGGCGGGCCGCTCGGAGTCACCCGGGTCGCCTGGGCGACTGATTTTCGGACCTTTTTTTTTTTTCTTTGGGGGGGGGGGGGGGATTGCGGTCAGATGCACCCTCGGTGGGCTGTAAT
>BFEA01000025.1:5850-16008 GCA_003427395.1 Chara braunii | reverse complement strand
TGCTCTCACTGGTTTCTTCATTCACCTACGATGGGGGGGGGGGAGGGAGCTGGTCTTCTTTGCGCTTCTAAAGAGCTGTCCGAATCCGCTGTTTTTTTTTGTTTTGGTGTTCGACGTTTTGGAAGGGGGGTGGGGGGTTGTGGTGCTATGCTGCACTGTAGGGGGGGCGAAGTAAGAAAGAATCATCATCCTTACTTCTCCACCTCCTCATCCTAGTTTCGTCTTCCTCCTCCTCCTCCATTATTCTTCGTCGTCGTCCTCCTCCTTTCTCCCTCCGCCTCCTCCATCTCATCCACTTTCTGCTGCTTTGTTCGTCCTCCCCCTCCTTTCTTTGACATCCTTCTCGTCCTCCTTTCTCCGACGTCCTCATCGTCGACCCCGAAAGTGTCCCCACCATTCGCCCCGTCGCCACGTGGCCCGTCACCTCGTGGCCCGCTCTCGCCACGTGGCCACTGTTCGACTGTTGAAGGCTTCAAGCCTCAAGGACGGCACGTGGCCCACTCTCAGGGAGTCTCGGATGATTGAAGTTCGAGGATGACGGAAGTAGGAGGAGGAGGAGATTAGGGAAGAAAGCTGGAGGAGTAGGACGAGGAGGAGAAGAAGTAAGAAGAAATGAGGAGGAGGAGGAGGAGGAGGACGACGACGACGACGAGGAGGTGAGGGAAGAGGAGGAAGAAAGCAGGAGGAAGAGGAAGAAAGCAGGACGAGGAGGAGGACGAGGACGGAGAAAACAGCTGGACGAAGAAAGCCGGAGGAGGAGGAGAGTGATGGTGTGTGACATGGCAACGTGAGGAAGGAAGGAGGAGGAACAGGAGGAGAGGAGGAGGAGCAGGAGGATGGGGAGGTGGAGGAGGACGGCAAGCAAAGGAGTTCATTATTCGCATCACAAACCTCTTTCTCCCTCCTCTTCCTCCCCAAGTCCTCCTTCCAGCTCCTCCTCCTCCTCCTCGCCCTCCTCCTTTCTTCGTCAGATCGCCATGTCACACACCATCACCCATGAGGAGGAAGAAAGCATGCGGACGATGGATGATGCGGAGGAAGAAATGAGGACGTGGAGAAGCACGGAGGAGGAGGCGGAAGTGGGGGGGGAAGGGGGGAGGGATGGGATTCTGATGACTCACCTTCGGGCGATGGCAGGCACCAACGGGAGGCGCAGCAGCGACGAGCAGTCCAGGGGGACATGAGAGAGGCGCAGCCACGGCGACGATGACGAGCACTTGGCACGGGGGCTAGCCAGACGGAGGGGCCACCGGGATACTGCCTCGGCGCAGTGTTCAAATTTGAACTGTGGTGCCGAGTTCAAATTCGAGCCCCGGGTGAACGAGGGCCGTTGATCTTCGGCAATCAACGGCGGAGATTTCATCACAAAAAAAAACAGGGGTCTGCTGGGCCCCGATTTTTCTTTTGCGCCTGGACATAATCTGGGCCATGTTCTTCGCTAAGGGTCGAAAAAAAAATAAAAAAAGGCCCGCCCGCTATTTTGCGCTGGGACACCCAGCGGTTGGACCGGGTGGGTTCTGGGCGGAGGAGAGGGTACCCGAGCCGCACGGGACGTAGCCTAGGTGCCACATCATTTTCTGCACGACACTATTTGTCACAAATGCAATCAGACTCGTTTTCAAACACACTTTTCACACATGTAAACAGTAACGCAGCACACTGGCGACATGCGCCCACTCAAAACTCAGAGATATGGCTTCAGATACGAGTTCACTCTCAAGTGGCTATGGCGACTTCAGCGCCCAAACATCTCACTGTTCACATACACTGGATCACCCTGGATATCCCACACGCATCACTCTAATACTCGAACACACACACACTCACTACTAACTACAGCTATGGCAGCTATGGCTGCCTCTAACCTATCGCTATGCTAACTCCTCCTCTCTTGCCCACTGCGTCCTCCGGGCTCATCTGCAGACCTCCTTGCACAAGTCGCTGTGGCAGCGCTTCCGCATGGCTCACGCAGGAATGAATGAATGGCTGGGCTCCTGTCTCTTATACACATCTAGATGTGTATAAGAGACAGCACTACCCCTGTGGTACTTGCTGGACTGGACTGGGACTCTCTAGACCCTTCTCCTGACTGTAGGCGGTCGTACCGTCGACTCAGTGCAGTTGCACTGAGGTCCTACCTGTTGACCTTGCCACTTGTCTTCGTCTGAAAAACGTGGGCCTACCTTAGACTCACCACTTGACCACTTGCCGACCTTCTAGAAGGACTAAAGCTAGGCCTCTGGACTCTACTTGGACTCCTACCCTACAGGTCTACAGTTCGAATCTCCCTACAGCCTACAACCTACGGCGACCTACTTACCACTGGCTATCGTGCAGGTCACGGGTTCAACTCCAGGCAAATGTGCAGATACTGTACACAGGTAAGCTGAGGTCAAAGGATCGACCCCTGGGATCTGCATCGGCTACTGCCAAAGGTGAAAACTGTTTCACAAATGTGCGTACACAGGCCTGAGTGCCTGCCTATCGTCTACTCCCTCGTACAGAATGTGTGGTCCTCACAGCTGTATCTGGTACAGTTACAAGGCCAGTATACATACATACATACGTAAACATACATACTGTTGGGTCACATCATTTTCTGCACAACATCATTTGTCGCAGATGTGCGTACACAGGTGTGAGTACCTGCCTACCGTCTACTCCCTTGTACAGAACGTGTGACCCTCGCAGCTCTATCTGGAACAGTTACAAGGCCAGATACATACATATATGCACACAAACACAAACACATACACATGCATACATGCATCTCTCTGGCGGGTCACCCTAGCCATGTATGGACCTGCCCACGCCCGGCTGTTTTTTTCAATTCACAGGCGGCCACCCACAACTGGCCCGTTGTTTTTCCACTGGAACTGCCCCCAACCCAGCCCGGGGCCATCCTCCCACCACCTGGCCACATGCAGGCACGTGGGAGTGGGTATGGCTATGACCAGCCGTTTGCAGGCTCTGCTGGTGGTTCAAGCTAGTACCCTGTGTTTCCCATGCTCTAAATTATACCTGTACCTGGTCCCACAGGGGCCTTGGTGCAGGAGCATGAAATCATGCTCATGCCCAGAAATTGGGCATGCAAATTAGGTATGCAGTACTATACTGTGGACCTAGTACGCCTGGGTACGTACATAATTTATTAATTTGAGCATTCTGGTAATTGTGTACTATAACTGCAATTTGCCGGTACCAACCTTGGCCCACTTTGGTCCAGGGCATGGACATAATTTCCACAGGCCATTTCCCAGGTATAGATGCAAGTTGGGCACATGGAACTGGGTCTAAGCCTCTAAGGGGAATTCCCATCTTTGGACAGGGTACAGATGAAATTAAATTTCCCCTAAGTATACTAGATAGCAAACATAAACAAATCCAGCATTCAGAACTTGAGATATTGTTTTTGCACCAGTCCGGCAAATATGGTCTCTCTTCTACCTGCCGTTCTCGGCGACTCCAGGGGCTTGTGGGATTTGTGGGGTGTTTGGGGCGGGGGCATTGGGGTGGAGGGAATTGGGAGCGATTTCGAACCTTCGGGTGGACAAACGTTGGGTCCAGAGGGTGCTGACCTGGAGCCGGGATGAACCTCTTTGACTTCTGCTAGCTCCAGGCATATGACGGTATTCCATGTGACCTGCGGAAGCAGAATATCCACTCTGCACAGTTGCGGACGCTGATTCGGATGGCACCCTTTTTACAAACATTCCAGGCAACAGCTACCCTGTTAGATTGAATAAACACAGTCACTATCCATACATCTAGACTGAAAGTTACACCAAATACAGATGTGATAACCATGCAATTCTATTCGGGGGAAGATGGTAGTTCATGTTCATGTTCGTGAATGGTACACAGATGTAACTGTTAGTGAACAGATCATGGAATTCAAACTTCAAATCCAAACAGAATCAGATGGGAATAACATTAGGCGCTACCCCCTTCATAGAAAGAACGTTATAGGCAAAATATGGCTCCCACATGCTATGACACAGAGGCACGACAATGCACAATTGCATATATGTGTAAATCTATCCCCGCTCTACAGAGAGAATGTGGTGCGGATGTGAGTGCAGAGGAGACAGTCAGCAGAAGGCGAAATAGAGACAGAGAAGGCATGTGTGGACCGTGGTGACCTCATAATCCTCACGACAAAGGGAATGCTGATCATATCTGAAGCGAACGTCGGCTGAATAATTGTGCAGTGGCTGCGACGAGTTTCTTGGGGTCATGCATCTGCCATTGATATACGAAAGGTGGTGCTAATAATTGGGATGGAGACAAAGAGAGTGTGTTCATGTGTTACAAAATCAAGTCTGTATCTGCACGCACGGGTGCGACAACCTCTCAGTATCTTGCAGTTGAGGAATCTTACCCTGAGTGTGCGGCTTCCAATTAAGGATGCGACCAACTGCAGCCCAGAGAAGAGAGCTGGACGATAGTGAGTGAGACATCGATTGAGGGCAGTCCATATCCTACGTACGAAACCCGTTTCCTGAAATGGAAAGTCAACGAAGCATAAGACCTGTTGTCAGCATCCACCAGATGGAAAGTCGCAAATGCTGCCAGTTAGTTGATGCTAGCAGGTCATCTCAAGGCCAATGGTGGACGGGTAGGCTGAATGCAAGACACAGGCATTTCACAATTCTCAGGGGCAGAGGAGGTCGAAGCGACCACCCCTTCGTGGGTGTCGGAGCAGATATTTTGCTGTGCACATGCCAATTGAACCTTACCTGCATGTTCACAAAATGGCACAGTAACAGTGACGGTCCGCCGAACGTATCCCCCGGCAGCAGTACTACCAAGCTCGGTCTTGACCTATAGGCACAGGTGCAGAAGCTTGACCGGATGCATTGCCTGGCCTTGCTGCAGTGTCAAGCGTGGTGGTTTGCCTCGATCCAGCGAGCGACATCTAAACAGTGCACGGGCTGGCATTGTTTCGCAAGGATGCACACGGTCTGACCTGTATATATATTATATAGTAGTATGGAGTTTAATCAGATGCATTGCTCGACCTTGCCGTAGCGTTCAGTGTGGTGCTTTGCTTCGAAGACAGCGAACAACATGTAAACAGTGTACGGGCTGATTGACATTGTCTAGCAAGGGTGCATGCATTGATTAACAAAATAATGAAACACATGCAGTGGCTTTGCCGCATCATGATGAGATCATTGAATCATCATTCAGATCGACTCTTTTTTCTCTCTCAGCGGGGGCCATTGTCTCACTTTGTCTCACGTTCTGACATCGTTCAGTTCCCTGATTCCGATCATTTCCCAATGCTGTTTGAGTGCTTCAGGGCATACTCACACAACTTGACACAAACACTTCCCTAAATTCATCCGACCGCGATTACGACCAGACCGGATGCATCTGACCACAATCGCGTCCACAGCTCAGTCGAAACCATCCTAGTGTTAGTATTATTAAAACTTTAAAGATCATTAAATTCAAACATTTGTTGGAAAGACAGGATTCCTGACTCGTGAGTAACCCATACAATCATTTCAGATGTCAACCACAGATTTCATTTCCCCCCCCCCACTAAGCTGATCAGAACACTACTAAAAGAGAAGAGAAGAGAAAAGAAAAGAAAAGAAAAGAAAAGACCAGATAGTACAGATACTGCACTCAATTCTCGTCCAAAAGACGGACACTGAAGACATGTCTTCCTCTGCAGATTCGTTGGTGGCAGGGAAAGTGTTTCTCACCTTCTCAAGTCATCCTTGTGCAGAGAGATGTGTCAATCTTACCTCCTTCTTGGTCTGGTTCCAGTTTGAAGTTCGTTCTTTGGACTGATGCACTGGAAGGCAATGAGAGTGGACGAGAACGCCGCGCAAGCAGGTTCATTGTACTGATGGGTCCTTTATGGGTAGCAAAAAGGACTTGGTCACTTTTTGCCAAAGTTTCTGGGTCCCATGGACAACGCCTGGGGCAACGTGTCACTCACCAAAGCTGTTCTCCACTTCTGGCTGTTGAACCTTGTAACCACTGTTCAAAACCAAAGCACGCAAACAAGATCGGGCTCGCCATGGAAGACCTGGCCAGGCATTGCAATACAGGGTCCAGAGGTTGCCCATCGCTTTTTTTCGTCGTATCCAGAGGGACAGAAGTCGGGCAATGCTTGATTAGATCACAGGAACAGAGTCAACAGACTGTTGCCACACTAATCACGCATAACTTTCCTGACTCAGAGAGGAATGGAGACGGAAAAGGGACCAGGAGAGGATGATGTGCATGACATTGAGCAAATGCGAAACTCCGGAATAAGCGCAACAAGCGCGGGCCAGAAATCCATGCTCCGGGGAGGTTGGGGGGAGTAAATAGTGCTCAGCAAGGGAAGGAAAAGAGCCTGCACCCAGATTACCTGACTGATTCTGGCTGGAGCGTATACAGAGGGCCAAGAAGCAGGGAAAAGAGAGGGAAGCAGGAAGGAGTGACAGGGGGGCTGAGGGCAGAGAGAGGGAGATGAGGGGTGGGGGGTGGGGTCGCTGAAAAAAGCCTCGTGATAAGGGCCCGACAAGCATTAGTTTAACTATGGTACTGATTCCTAGAAAAGCAGCGGTAACTATGGTACTGATTCCTAGAAACAACAGCTTAAAGAAAAAGAAAAACAAGAGAGAGGATCGAAGAAGGAAAGAAGTTACGCAGAGAAACAGGAAAACACACAGTGGACATCGAGCCAGGCCCATGAGGAGCTGTTTTCTGTTGTTTTTTTTCTGAAAAAAAAAAGAAGGAAAACAGACTGAGAAGGGGGATAGGGAAATGAAGGCATGTCGCAGGAGTGCAAAAAGGGGATGCAAAATACTTTCAGTTATCAAGAACAAGATTGAAAAAAAAAAAAAGGGAAAAAAAAGCACAACAAAAGCAGACAGGTACCAGAGAAAAAAAACAGAGGGCTGGATACGGAGGAAAAAGGTGAATCACAGGAGTGCAAAAGGTGGGCGCAATGTTGTTGTTGTTGTTGTTGTTGTTGTTGTTTATTTGGACCATTTCTCGATCTATGCCCCATTCTCGCACAGTATAGTAATATAATTCCACTTTTCAGTGATGCCTCAATGGACAGGATGCAGAATATTTTTACGTGTGGGGGGCGGGGGGGGGTAGGAGAGGGAGCCCTGGAAGAGCAAGAAGATGCCAAAGAGCTCGAAGGGCGCCAGATTAACGCAAGGACAATTTTGGGAAAGGGAAAAGAAAATCCAATCGTGCGACTATGGAAAGGAAACAACAATGCAAACTCGGGACTGCCTGTGAACAAGTAACAGAATAGGGAGAGGTCAGCACATCGCAGGAGCAAAAAAAGTCGATACAAAAGATTCATTAAACAAAATTAACTTTTTCTTGAAGTACAGAAGAACATAGAGAGTGCTATAAAACACGGAGAGCGTACAGGTACCAGAACACCAAAGGGCAGTAATGTCTACAACTTTCGCCTCTTTTCCGCAGGGGCTCCAGGCATGGGTTTCCCACCGATAGGAGAAAAGAAGGTTTCTATACCCCTTTGCTTTGCACCAGTCCTACCTGAAACAGAGAGACTTGATTTAGGATGAGCAGCGCCTGCTTTTTTGGGGCCTTGAGCAGCTTTGCGACTGATTAGCTGATCATCTGAAAGCTTAAGTGGATTCTTCCGAGTGTCTGAAGGCTTGGAGAGGCTTTTCTGGTCAGCAGCTTTAAGCGGATTTCCTTGTTCCAAAACCTCGAGCAGATTTCCCTGGTCCGAACGCTCAAGGAGATGATTTGCATCCGAAAGGACCCTGGAAGGGGTACTTGGTCGCAAGACAACTTGCCTCCCTTCGTCATCCAGCAAATCAGCATGCTGTTGGCCCCTGGAAGGGGCATTCGGTCGCAAGACGACTTGCCTCCCTCCGTCTTTTCTGCTTCCCCTCAAGTTGTGTGAATCTCTCCAATTGACCTCTGAGACTTTCTCTAGCTCGCACTGCTCTGCATCTTTACCCACTTGGTTCTCTCCTCCTCCTCCTCCTCCTGCTGCTGCAGCTGCTGCTGCCATCTTCTCTACACCCTCCATTTCTGCAGGCATTGCTTTCTTTGGACATTCCGCGCTTCCACTACGACCACCACCACCCACGTCTTTACGCTCGGAATCGTCTTTCCATTCGGTGTCGGTGGTGTGTCGCGAGATAGCTTTTGGCTCGCCCTCACACACAATCCGACTTCCTCCCCAAACGTCAACGCATCGATTATCATCAGGCACACATTCGGCACTTGTTGAAACTCCACGAGCTTGACCCTGCAGCTCTGACTTCTCTGCAGCAGTAGCTGACATTCTGGTCTCCTCAGGGAGACCATGACATTGTCTTATCGCCAATTCACTTGGTGCTAATCTATCATCATTTTGTCTGATGGCACCGGCTGTGCAAGTCTTGCCCGCTCTGTGATCAGCATCACCATCGAAAGTACCTTCAGCTGTGAAAGCAGGACTTCTTTTTGCTGCATTCGTAGCATCAGCAGCTTGATTAGAGTCCACGGCTGCCATCACCGTTTCATTCGAAGATTGCCCGCCAGCTTTATGAGAGTCCGCTGCTCCCACCACCATGTCATTCGAAGCACTGTCCAATTCCAGTACAGGTGGACTTTTGGTCTCAATAGGCCCATGCACTGCCTGGCTGGGCAGGTTCCTAAGCTGGCTAGCATTTTTTGCATCTGTTGTGTGCTTATCTACAGAAATAGTCAGCGAAATGGATTCCCTTGTGTCCGATTCGACTGCTGAGGTTGATAAACCTGACCTCGTTGGTGTCAGTGCCACATTTCCACCACCAGGATGGCTAGGCGAGTAGGCAGCAGCATCGCTCCCTGCAGCTGGTTTCCTAACAAAAAGTGATGTCAGCCTCTTCTGCCGCCTGTCTTCCCGAAGCTGCTTTATATTTGTGGCAGAGAGCTTCGGCCGAGGATGATCTGCCAAACGAGGCTGTTCTAACAACGTAACGCTGACCGCCGTATGGTCACTCCACTTCTTCGGCAGATTCAGGATGTCGGTGGTCACTATCTGGGGCAGAAAACCTTTGTCGCAGATTGTGTAATCGATCCTGTTCGACAACAATCACAGAAAGCATCACGCCAATCGCAGCAATTAAGTGTAATATCTTGCATTTCACGGAAAGGAACTAGAAACGTTACCGGGGCAATGCTCAGTGCTCAACTTTGCTCATTAGACTGAAAGGAGCTAGAGTGGAGAGTCCTTAGCTTTTCATCACCTATATAGTTTACAGGTTTTTTTAGCCCTCCACTTGTCAAGCACTGAAAAAAAAAAGAAAAAGGAGAAGTTTGGGAAAAGCTGAAGGCGCAATCAGAACAGAGAAAGAAGCTGCATGCACTTGCCATCCTATCAGCAGACCAAAAAATAAAGAGTAAAACAGGGCTCCTTTCCATCACTTGTTCCATATCAACAGAGCCAAAGAGCAAAAGCAAGGTCAGACCATCAGAGGTTTGTCGACGATGCAATCTCATACCTTACGCCTTCGTTGCGAGAGCGTGCATCGTTCCGCTGATCCCAGCAAGAAAATGCATCGCTCGCGTATGGGTGAAAATATCTGAAGAGGTCAACGTAGTCTTTCATCAACTCGTCCATCCATGCTAATTCAGCTTCGCAAGTCGTTATCAAGACATAACAGGACCCACGACAGAACACAAACGAAGAAGAGCGTTAGCTTTTTTCTTTTGCCACTGCATTACGACACATGTGGTTAACTAGGAGTGTTATTCTTGGCAAATTTTGCACCGAAACTGTCACATTGTGCTGATTTTTTGTTTTTTTTCTTGTTTTTCTTTTTGTGTGATATGTATGTGCTTTAGGGTACGTCATGTGTCCAGTTTTGACATGTTTGGATCAATAATGAAAAAGTTGGCATTTCGAAAACAGCAAACATTTGGCCCCCCGTTAACACATCTCGCCATTACGACCCTGAGAAGTTGTGAGCACGAGCCATGCATGGTTCTGTGAGTTCAGCGAGAGAGCGTTCCAGCTTTGAACAGGTGGACACAGAGGGGCTGATATAACCAGGAATGCCAGATCATATACTCGTTACGAAGATATACAAATTTACAAATACAGTCCTCCTGGACGTCCGTTAAAACTGGAACGATACGGAGAAGATTAACATGGCCCCTGCACAAGGATGACATGCATAAATAAAG
>BFEA01000024.1:5706009-5717176 GCA_003427395.1 Chara braunii | reverse complement strand
TTTAAAAAGGAAAAAAAAAAAAAAAAAAAAAAAACGGAAGAAAAATGGCATACTAAGCTGGGTTGGCAGAGTGAGAAAGTGAGAAACTACAGACCAAATAAAGCCCACACAACACGCATAACGGTGATAGCCACGGCGCAAGTATGCAAGAAAGAATCTTGAATCGGTTCTCAACAACCAGATAAAAACAATGAAGCTCCCATAGCCATAGCAATCTATGGCGTCACTTCCCTCTTCGCCGCCAAAACAGAGTGTAGAACTGAAGAGCGAAGTGTCTGGCGAACCCCGACTAGTTTCGACCGCTGCCAGTTAGCAGCCTCGTCAGGGGGTTGATTCGAGATGCTTATTCCCTACTAACTATGCTATTAATACTCTTAGGCACTACCTGTTCGGCAGGTTTCCTCGAAATAGTACCCGGTTCCACTTGATGAAGCTCCCATAGCCATAGCAATCTATGGCGTCACTTCCCTCTTCGCCGCCAAAACAGAGTGTAGAACTGAAGAGCGAAGTGTCTGGCAAACCCAGACTAGTTTCGACCGCTGCCAGTTAGCGGCCTCGTCAGGGGGTTGATTCGAGATGCTTATTCCCTACTAACTATGCTATTAATACTCTTAGGCACTACCTGTTCGGCAGGTTTCCTCGAAACAGTACCCGGTTCCACTTGCTGTTCTCCGTACCCCGGTACCTTGGGCCTAGTCTGTACTAAACAGCGCACGCCCGTAAATAACTGGTTCCCGGAGAAGCTGTCAGAGTCGATATCGTATCCGGTCTGAAAATATCCTTAGGGTCATTCTTGATTCGTCACGTACCCGTCCTGGCCCAGGAGTTTGCCAAACATTCTGGCCCGTTACTTTCGCCAAGAGTACAAACTTAGGTTCAGAGTTCGAGCTCCCTCTCCCCGCGCCTTCATTCGGGGTTCCGAGGTCACGTGACCGACATTATCGAGACGGCTGGCTGAAATCTGGGTGTTCCCTTCCCCGATTAATGTTCTTGCTTAATCAGAGGGCATATGTTCCATACTCTCGTTCCAATCTAAACTTGAACAGTAGTCAAACCTCGCCTTATTGACACTCATACCCAATCCTTATGGTAACCATAATCCCAACATAGGGCCTCGTTAGACCCTCCTTGGAAATCCGATTTTTAGGAAACCCGCATCGTTACACTGCATCCTAAATCACCAAATTCCTTGGACAAATGTGAAAACGTTACTGAGATATTTCCTTGGGTTCCTCATAATCGCCAGCTAAAACGTCCTTGGATTCAAGGGGTCCTCGCGAGGTCCTTGGGCTCAAGGAGCCGTGATTGACGGATCCTCGTGGAGCATGTGTTGACACCAAAATTTGGAGTTTTTCGTGGTGCACAGGTCGTCCGTGGTCCAGACGGGCGGACACCGCTGGCCTCCAGTAGGGGACAAGCCTCCAACGGTGTTGTGTCGTTACCGTTGGCGCGTGAAGGCGTGGGAGTGGTTCTTCAGCTCCGAGGCAGTTCATGTGGCAGGCTTCTCCTTGTGCGCGTCGTCGGGCGTGGTGTTCAACAGTTGACTTTTTTTATTTTTTTACCGCCAACGTGTGAGCAGTGCTGGTCGACTGCAGTTCTCCTTGGCAGCGTGCATTGTTGGGCATTGACAGGCGCACGGGAGCAAGCTTTGGTCGATACACTCCTCGCCTGCTGCAATTCATGGCAGACGCGCTCCGACGGGTCCCGCTCCTGCTGCTGGCCACTCTTCTCCTGCTCCTTGTGGTCTTGTTGCGCGTGTGTGTCGTCGTGCGGGGTCCGGGGAGCATACGAAAACGACACACGACGAGGAAGGCGACGATGGAAAGGCGGGAAACCTCCAGCGGACTGCACAGACGTGCGATCGACTTCTCCACTCGAAACCCGGCGGAAGCGGTGCGTCCGGCACCCGCGTATGACCCCACGTTGAACAGTCATCTGCCACCACACGAGCAGCCGTTACCGCCAGATCCGGAAGAGGACTGGTTGGAGGATCTGTCCCACACTCTGCCACCGGGGAGCGGATCTACGCAGGACTGGATGGGCAGCCATTGCCGACAAAGGGAGGCAGAGAGAAGTCACCACTCGTTCTCGGCAATGCTGGAGGAGGGTATCGACGGAGGTGACACAAAGATTGCGGACTTGGATTTCGGCTTGTCAAGCGGGACTGCTGCACCGGTTACGAACAGTTGTGCATCAAGCCACGTCGCCGGCACGACCGTCGGACAAACGTCTTTGCATGGGGCGGGAGTGGCGGGGCATGGTGGAAGGTCGTGTCCGGTGGATGGCAGCGCAGATGGGTGTCGTCCGGCGCCCTCCTTCTCTCAAGGCGCAGGAACATCTGGCAACAAGGCGACGACAACAAAATTGCACAATGGATTCTGATAACGACACACAGTCGAGCGCCTACATCACTTGTTGCATGAGCTGACGCTGCCTGCGAATGGACAACCTCATCTTCAGGCGAGCTGCCGTTCTCTGTATGCTATCGCATGGCGACTGCCAACACAGCTGCAACCACCGCATTTCTCTCGAAAGTTGTCAACATATTCGCACCACCCTGCAGCTCTCCCTCCATCTTAACGACGCGCAATGCGGAACTGCCCACCACTGTTTCGGTCGCCGGCACCCTCGCTCTGATGTCTCCACGTGGACGGGAGTGGCAGCAGCACTACCCACGTCTCACGGAGGCCTGACGTGCGCACTCAACTATGCCGGCCCACACGATTGTTGCGGACAGGCCGAATAGGAATGTGTAACTCCTGACAGTTGTCGCACTCAGTGACCGCCACCGTCCGCGCTGCATCGCCCCACCTTCCAATGTCGGCGTATTAAGCGATGGCCGCCAGCACTCCTCCGCAGACGTTTTGCTCTGGTGTGCGCTGCACCGGTCTGGACACCGCGGGTGTGGATGCATTTCAGCGAAGGGTTCGAAATTCGAACAGGGATGTTCGCGCCGTTTGTTTTCCCCAGCCCGGAAGGCCTCCCTGCCGCCGCCACCTGACCATGCCCGAGGACGCACGGACATCCCACCGCACCGACGGACATCCAGCCCCGCGGTGGCATATGTGCATACGAAATTGGTCGCGGGAGACCTCCAAGGGTTTTCGTTGGGACCCATTCAATTAGGACGCCGAAAACTGGATAATTTTTCAAGGACCTCATCCTAATTCCTGAGGATTTTCCAAGGAGGGTCTAGCGAGGCCCATACTACTTCAAGACGCACCCAATCCTTACCGACGATCATACCCAATCCTTATGGTACCCATAAACCCTACTATTAAAAGCCGGGAACCGGCCGGGCCAAGTATAATTAAAAAAATAAAAATAAAAATATTATTTGTTTATTTTTATTTTTATCTTAAATTTGGTAGAGATTTTTCATTTTTTTTTGAGAAGGAATACAAGTCTTTATAAAAGCCGGGAACCGGGCCCGGCGTCCCTTACAAAATTTGGTGGGGCCCTCAGCGTGCAAGGCATCACCGGCCAAGCACATCGGGGGCACCACTAGATTTCACCCCACAGTCAACTCCACAACCAACTCCACAGCCCCTACCACTGAAAAATCAACGAAAATTATCGTATCAGCAAAAACTATGATCACAGCAGTCGTGACAACCCCAATTTAGTGACACAAATTCCACCAACCATGAAAAGAAAACCATATGCAAAAGGCAATCAAAACCACAGACAAGAACCAGCAGTCAGCGCTACTTGATCGTGTCCTCTATTCATCCCGAGTTACTACCAACCCCTGCCAATCCGCCCTGCCACCCGTGCAGCAGGGGTCTGTGCCCACAGCCCCCAAACTGCTGACAGAGACCCCGCAAACCCACCCACCTCCTCGCGATTCAAAGCGGATAGCACCTCCCCACACTCTTCATACAAAAACCCCAGGGTGTTGTAGAGGCCAGTCAGTGTGTGCACAGTGATCACCTGACCCTGAGGCAAAAGTTGTTCAGCTTATTTTTCTGCATCACATAGGTTTTTTTTTTTTTTTTTTTTTTTTTTGGCTGGGTGCTTTTGTGGTCCTTGCACGGCGGGGCTTCCCGGTCAAACAAGGTGACCCCGGGGCCCGGCTGGTAGCCAAGATACTAAGCTCTGAACGTGATTGCCTTCAGATTCATCCATAGCGGGCCACAAGTGCGGTCCTATACCTTCTGGAAAGTGCTAGTGTGAAACTGCCCTGAGATGTGAGGGGCCGGCAGGCACAGAAATGCTCCCGGTCTCTCACGGAAAGTCACCTCAGAAACAGCCCAGATCCTTCTTCCTAAAACAAGAAAATAAAAAGAGAAAGGAAAACAAAGGAAAAAAGGTATACCAACTTCTGAAGGGGATTCCCTTCAGATTCCTCTACGGTGGGCCACATATGCGGTCAGACACATTCGGGAAAGTGCAAGTCGAACGAATGCCCTGAACTGGAAATAATATCTGGCCGGCACTTTATTGCTCCCCGTCTTTCCCAGGGAGTGACATAAAAAACAGTCAAGGCTGACGGCCTAGATCAGTTGGTAAGGCACCCAAGTGGCAATCAGGAGTCTTGGGTTCCATCCACATTGGCCTCATGCACCTTCCTGGGCAAGCTTGGCACCCGCCACCTAAAGATATGCCGTTGGGCCCCCCGAGTGACATTGAGCAGATACTGCTGATGTTCATAAGGGGAGGGGACCGGAGGGGAGGCACAGTGACTGGCCCATCGAAGAAGCTCGGACCTGACGCTACCCGCTGACCCCTGGCCGGTATCGCCCACCTGCTGTAGCAGGTATCGCACCTGCTGGTGGGTGCAGCTCCCGGATGTTCCCTCGCTGGAGGCTTGAGCACGGATGTGGCTGCTATGGGGTTCCCCGTAATACTAAAATGACTATAAAAAAGGCCTCAAATGCCTTCCTGTCCAGATTCTACAGGTAATTGAATTTGTTGGGCTTCAAAAAAAAAAAAAAAAAAAAAAAAAAGTCGAGATTCTTTTTCCGGAAAGACAAAAATAAGCAGGGAAAAGAAACGGAAGAACGTCATTGCCTTCAGATTCACCCAGGGCTGGCCATAACTGGGGCCAGATACATTCTGGAAAGTCCTCGCCTGAAGATGCCCCCAAACGTTCCTTTTTTTTTTTTTTTTTTTCTTCCGATGTCATTGCCTTCAGGGTCTGTGCACGTGGAAACACATGCACTGCATAAAGCAGCAACAGAACATCTTGCAGTCCATTTGCCCCTTTTTTTTGGGCCCACCGGTTTCCTCCCCCGTTGCACTACAGGGCATTCCCCGCACCCCAAAAGTTGTGGCCATATACAAGCCGCATGTTTGTTTTTCGAGTAGGGAAACGTACTGGTGGTGCTTCACCTAGGTTGCGGCCGTATACGAGCCGCAAGTTTGCCCCTTTTCCTTGGGCCCACCGGCTTCCTCCCCCGATGCACTACTGGGCCTTCCCCGACCCCCCGAACGACTGTCATTTCCTCCTTTCGTTGTTATATCTCGAAGAGGAGGTGCTTCACCAGTGCTTCACCTAACTTTTTCTTCAGTGCAAAAGTATTTCAAAATTTTCAGAGTGTTCGATCTCTCAAAGATCCCTGTATCTATCACTCTGCAAAGGGCCTTGCGTTCTTTATTCTTTTGCTTTTTTTCCCTGCATTTGTTTTTTTTTAGGTCCTTTTACACACAAGATTAGCACGGCCGCTCCGCAACGACGACATGCACAACTAAAATAGCAGTCGTCAGATGTAACCTATCACATTATTTGTTCTGTGAAACGAAAGTTATGAACGTTACTTATCATCGCCTGTCCCATTTTTTCTCCAATCGTATTAAAAGCAAACCCGGGCCCCGCTCACCGCTTCACACGGGCCCAGGAAAAAGTCACGGGATACCGGAACCGTGTGGGGCAGAGCGGTGTCCTGGCAGAGATCTTTTTTTTTTTCCCCCAAGACTGGGACGAGACGCAAACGTGCCTGCCCGCATCGCTCGAGAACTGTCGAAACGCGCCTGCCACTCTTCCAGGAAGCCACTTCTGGCTCTCGCTCCACTAGGCATGCAAAATGAGAATGAATCTTCCGCTAGGACATGGAAAGACACTTGGCCATATTTTTCCTCTTTCGTGCATGCTTTTTCTTTTCCCGTTTCGTTCTTTTTTTGGGTCCATTCCCTCTTCTTTTGTCACTTTGTGGCTTGGAAATGCGCCGTCACTGTGTCAGGAAACCTAGGAAGATTCTCACGCCCAAATCCGGGCTCATTTCTTTTTTTGAGAGTTGGCTGTCAAGGGAGGGGGAGGGCGGTATAAATTGGTTTAAAAAGGGCTAAAGGGGTTTAAAAGGGGGTGGCTTAGTGTGATTCTGTTATTTCCTTTTTTATCTCCGATTCTGTGAGGTATTCTAATGTGACCCTCAGGCAAAAGTCGTTTGTATTCCAATTCTACGCAACATATTTTTTTCCCGGGATTTTTTTTTTTTTTTTTGTTTTTCCTTTTTTGGGCGCTGGGACTGCCCGGAACCCTGCCCGGGGGTCATGCCCTGCCGAGCACTCGGGCGTGTACCCGGGCATAAGTTGGCTGCCCGGGCGCCTGGAAAAACAGCCTAGCAGGAAACCGCTTTTGGGGGCCAATGAATGTACTGAGTCTTTTTAGAGAATATGGAAAGATGCACCGCCATGTTCTCTCGCTGTTGGGCTGTGGCCGTAGAGGGTCGTTTCGGTGTTATTTATCGGGCCACGGCTTGTGCTGCAACGCTGGGCTTGCGGGGAGCAGAAAGGCCTCTACGAAGCAACCACGTGGGGAGGAGGCACCACATGTTCGAATACAAGTACGTACGTAGCCGGCCTCTACGTAGCAACCACGTGGGGAGGGGTCGCCACATGTTCGAATACACGTACGTATGTAGCTGGCTACGAAGTGCGCCCCTCCCCCCCCCCCCCCCCCCCCCCGCTGTCATAGCCACATGTTTGAATACAAGGACATATTTAGCTGGCTTTGATGTGGCACTGGGTGCCTTCTTTGGGGGGGGGGGGGAGGCATCATGCATGTGCTTCATTTGGCCGTACTGCCGGGGCTTACTCAGACTAGTAGGACTTTTCCGCTTCTCTGCGGTCATAATTGCGGTCAGGTGCATCCAGGTCAGGTCAGAAAGGGAGTCACATAATCGGCAAAGGATTAGTGCGGGCATGACCGAAGAATGAGGGCATGTTCACACTGGCACTTTTTTCTTAAACCACCAGTACTTCCTAAAGTCGTGCCCGTTAACGCGCCATGAGTTTAGGAAACGTACGGGCCACTGGAGGAGCGCCCAAATTCATCCAACTAGAAACGTTTCTACTCTATTTTTTTCGGCGGCCGATCGCTGGGCCAAGTACTGGTGGTTTAAGTATTTTTGACCTTATTTACAGCTGGACCTGGATGTAACACTCCCCAATCCAGACTGCTTAATGCCCCCTGCTCCCCTCTCCTATCCGCATACCGCCTGGAAGAAGCATGCCACCATGTGTTGTGGGTGTAGCCGCGGTGGCTTGACTTAGCACCTGATCCCACAGTTACTAGTAGCAGAGCTTTTTGGAAAAAAAGGGGATCCCATATGTTTTCCCCAACTTCCCTGTCCGACGGCAGTGCAACAGAAAATGCCTGTTTCTACTCATGGAATTTTGCGTGTCGCCACGGCCTTGACCCACGGCGCGAAGTTGGTAGGAAACGGTAGCGAGCCCATGACCCCCTACCCTTCCCCCAAAAAGTAGGCAAGTTTTCGGGGTTTTTTTTTTTGCTTTTGTTTTGTGAAGGCGGTCTTTCTTTTGCACAAAGGGAGACCGGGTGTCTCCGTTGGACCCGTGCACGGCCATCAAAATTCGGCGACACAATCGGGAAAGCGCCAAGAAGTCCGGGCCTATGGGATCCCACTTTTTCCCTACGAAACTTTCGGCACTTCCCCTACTTTCAAGGGACTTTTACGACTTTTTGGTAAAAGTTCATAGTGGGATCAGCCTCTTAAACCACCAGTACTTCCTAAAGTCGCGTAGCGTTAACGCTACGCAATTTTAGGAAACGTACGGGCCACTACAGGAGCGCCCAAATTCATCAAACTAGAAACGTTTCTACTCTATTTTTTTCCGTGGCCGATAACTGGGCCGAGTACTGGTGGTTTAATGATCACACTGGTATCAATGCATCTACCAATCCCCCTAAACATTTCTGAAGAGACTCTTTTTTCTCAATGATCAAATGGGTAAGAAATAAGAAAGAATGCATCTACCAACCCCCCTAGCGTGTCCATTGTTTTTTGAAAAGCTAGGCCTGGGCAGTGGGCCCCACACGGTGAAGACTACTTTTGGTGCCGCCGAGCAGAACTTGCAACCCCAAAGGTGGAACATCTCAAGCCTGGAAGAGTCATACGATGTGTCACAAATGAAGAATAGAGATACCACTGGTGGCGGCAGTCACTGAGAGTCCAGACAAGTTTACCTTTTTTCTTGTGATCCGTGCAGCGGGTGAGGAACGGACAGACTTGGGGTCTCGCTACACTACTCTACACTGTACAATCTGTAGAGTCGGGTCATCACTCCACTAACTATCCATTTCTACCTGAGAAACTACTTTGTATAGCTGTCAGAAAACACTTGCAAGGAGAATTCTACACGGTTGCAGAGTCCCCACCCTGCAACTGCCGTTCATTGTACAGTCGTCCTTGGAAGTCTACAATGAGCGCCCAAATTTGGCGAGTGTACCTGGAGTCGGGCCAGACAAAGAGGACTTTCAGCTGTCTTTTTGTGCTCTCAAGAGTCGGAGAGCGTGGGCTTGCGAAGTAAGTGGGGCGATGATGACATTTCCTGAGTTTTCTACAAAGTAGTGCAGCGCTACCCTTTGTGGGCTTCCAAGGCTTTGACGATCTGTACCTGGCAGGCGTTTGGGTCCTAGACAAGCCACAGACCAGAAAAAAAAAGTGGCGGTGGTGATGGGAAGTCTGTACCGGCTGAACCAAGATTCCGGTCCACGTACTTGCCCTCCAGAGAGAATCCCACGCACAGTGGTTCCCCCCAAAAAATTCCAGAGCGGGTTTGTGAGGAAACACTACAAAACTGGAAGTTTCATCTGAGTTGAAGTTCGTCGTAGTAATTTTCTAAGTAGCTCAAATTTTTCTTAGCCAAAGCCGGGTAATGGCCCCAGTATCTCAAACTTTCAAAATTCTATGTAAATTTCCATATGGGACCCAATGGCCCCAGTATCTCAAACTTTCAAAATTCTATGTAAATTTCCATATGGGACCCTGGGCCCTGTTCCCAGCACGTGTTGCTCCCCGCGAATAGATTGGAGCCTTGTTCAAAAAAAAAAAAAAAAAAAAGAGTTGGCTACCTTGCTCGCGTACTAGGGTCGACCGCAAAACTTTCAGTCCTCTGTCCTCCGATAGAAGCGGCGCGGGTGTCTGGTTTTCAGGCGCAGTCTGTGGACAAACATGCTCCGCGTCACGTCGGTCGCAACACATATGACGATTATGCTGTGCATCATGTTTGTAGTGGCACTTACGATCATCATTGCATTTAGATATTTTTTTCAGATTGTCTTTGGTGTAATCACGGTGCTTTGACTACGAGGTAATGTGTACTTCGTAAGTTGAATTATGCCAGTGTGATAAGCTGATGGTGCGCTCGGTAACCTTCAGAGGAGAGCGACTTGAATGAGATGGTCAAGCCTGGGGCAGTCTTTGGCTTTGATTTTACGAGAATCGGAGAGTAGCAGTGAATGGCGGCAAGGAGAAATGGTTGTGCGACGACTTAACATTGCGCAAGCTGTTACTAGTATCTCACCTCGTGAAGCTGAGAGTAGACACGATGTCAGGAGGGAACCAGGCATCTGGAGTGAGAACCGGTGAGCAGGCCACGTCACCCGGTCAGGAGGGGACCACCTAACATTTGCTATGGCTGTGGGAGAGCTCACAGTTATAAGAGTGAGTTCTGAATTACCAGTGTGGCAGATGGAGAGCGGAGAGTTCAACAGCAATCAAGCATGGTCAGGGACGAAACATGAAGATGAGAGCTGGAGACTCATCAGTGACCGTTAAAGAACAGGTTACTCTGATACCTGCCAAGGAAGAGGCGGTGTGACGAACCACTTTCTGAAATCGCGCGACTTTCTGCGCGAAGCTACTTGGGGAATGCGACGGGTCGAAGGGGTGAGCTGGGGAAACATGGGTCGGGCGGGCTAGTTCCATGGATGCCCTCGTTTCTTTTTGTTTTCTGTTGGAAGTTGTCGGACCGGTGTCGGAAAATCCCGTACCGACGGTTGGGTGGTCGCGCCATGACGGGAGCAAGAAATAACTGTACCATAGCTTCTTTCTTGTTCTGCTGTTAGCACTGGAGATTTTTGGCCTGATCATCGCGCGGGAATATCGTTTTTGAATTTTCAACTGATGGGCTCGCGGAATTGTTTTTCTTTCTGCCTTTTCGGAATTTCTCTTTGCAATTAAGGCTCCCCACCAATAGATGGAGCCGTCTCCGGGGTGGTAGTGGTGTCTGCTCTTATCAGCACCACTATCACTTTAGGGGGCGTTTTTCCAAAAAAAAAAAAAAAAAAAAAAAAAAGGATAGGAATTTAGGTACTTTGAGTTTTGCTGCGCCGCACCTGCGAGCATCTCGCGGCGCTGGGAACTGGGCTCCAACTGGAACGCGCCCTTAATCTTGTGCAACTGTCGTTTTTGGCGGGCATGATTGTAACTGTATCTTTCTTCTTTCTTGGTTTCCTCATGTTTGCCCGCCTCCTTCTTCTTCTTCCTCGCCTCGCATACTTTGTTCTAATTGGCCGGAGCACCTGCATGAGCGGATCGATGCGTGAAGTGTGGCTACGACCCCCACGCCGTGGCCTGGCCATGCAGATGTAGGCACTTCCTCTTTTCTCCTCTTGTCCAACTGGGCTTAATCCCGTACCTTTTGCGCAGGCATGCATGCTATAAATTTTGTGAGCACGATTAGTTTACTCTCGAAGAAATTCGAGGTTAGCGTGATCAGTGAGGGTCGGCTAACGAGCAAGTCGAAAGGTGAGTGAGTGTGAGAGTTCGGCGATCCGACGAGCTGGTGTCAGTCACGCGGGCTTGACGTGCGGGGCCACGACGAACTGTGACGCACGGGCGAACCTGGCTTGCATGCTCGAACCAAGCGGGGTGACAACTCTGTGTTGATGCGCGGCGACGGACTGCCCGCAGCAGGAACG
>BFEA01000024.1:5684894-5696380 GCA_003427395.1 Chara braunii | reverse complement strand
CAACCAACCCCCAAACGAACAATAGTTTTTTTCTTCTTTTTTACTTCGGGGGGGGTAGCCCCCGGCATGCACCCCCCCCCCACCCCCTTAGGTGTCAAAAGCCCCCCGGGAAGGCCGCCGAAATGGCTCGTACGGCCGTACGACCGTCTGGGGGCCCGTACGTACGACCGTATGGGCCGTACGACCGCCCCATATTTGTATGGGGTGCAACATAGGTATGCAACACTGCTCCCTTTCAAAAATTCAAAATAGCGGGATTTGCTGCATCCCAAAAGAGGTAAGCAACCACCCTCATTGCCTCCTTATGACATGAATGCAAGAAAAATGAGCAATAGCGAGATGACAATGTCCAGATTGCACAATCACATTGAAGCCCAGATAGTATCACAGTGACCAGAAAGCAGAAATGCACCAATATAACACCAATGAAGAATCGTAACACTGAAATCCAATGTCAATGAGAGAGCTTGCTCTCGCCACCACCAACATGAGCGTCGAGGCCCTATCTCCTTACTTGGCGCTCGGCGCCCAGCCTACTTCCTACACACCTACAATCTGTCTACTAATTGACAATGCAACTGTTGACGTCAGCAACTCACGAAGTACTTGAAGATGTCACCCAATGCAGACTACCGCCAATACCAAGTATGTGCCCTCACATCATCATTATCATCATCCTTCTCTCTTCCTCTTGTTACCACGTCTTCCCTTTGTACGCCCGAAGACCATCCCTGCGCCTCACTGTAGTCCAAGCCCATCCAACTATGGAGGTTGGGCTAGGGCGCTGCCCTCGGCAGCGCCTTGCTCCCTGCACGACCGCACCCGCTACCACCTTGCCTCTCAACGCCAACAGCAACCCACGGGCGTCCGCTCCAGCAGCGCTGCCGCCAGCATGCAAGTGTTGAATGAGGCTCAGGCAGCGAGCTCTTTCCTATATGGAAAGAGCCTGTCTGCCTTCGCAGCCTGGCTGGCCTGCGCCTGGGCCGAGAAGCTTCCGGTAGGCCCCAAGATGTCGCGCCTCTGTTGCAACTACTAGGCCTGATTCAGTTGGGCCTCCCAACTGTCGTTGTATGAGCCTGCGATTCTCGTCCACGGCCTGCATCATTTTGGAAAGGCCTGAAAGGCCGTGGAATGTCTCGCTGCTCGGCCTGTGTTTCCCTCAACCAACTGGCGCGACGAAAAATGTCTAGACCCCAAATACGATATTGATAGCTTAGGGCTCTCGTGATTTGTTAGGCCCGCCTTCACTAAGGGAGGGCACATCTGTAGGAAGAGACCCCTTAGGCCTGCTAAGGACCCAGATCCTCGCATTCCCTTCTCCTTTTCTTGGATAGTCCTTTGAGAAGTCTTCTAATTTGCAAGCATCTACCCCTTGAGTTCTCTTTCATAGCCTGCAATAACTTGGGGTCTTGTTCGTATGAGTTCGTCTCTGGCGAACCACCGATCTTCCTTGGGATCCAGATGATGTTTGAACCTCACACGGTATTGCATTCTTGGCTTCGGAGGGCGGCCTCTGCCCGATGGTTTAGGCATTGGCATCACTCGATGCTCTACGATTCCGTCGATGTCGACTTCGCCATCCATGGTTTGGGGCAAC
This sequence comes from Chara braunii, assembly GCA_003427395.1. NCBI lineage: Eukaryota > Viridiplantae > Streptophyta > Charophyceae > Charales > Characeae > Chara > Chara braunii. The sequence goes on along the minus strand of BFEA01000024.1, from coordinate 5,694,783 downwards.
ATTGATCGTCTGGAAGGAAAGTGTGCTGTTTTTGCGAAAGGTGCCAGCTTGGATGCGTGGAAAACTTGGTGTGTACATAGATGAAGTGGGACGTGAATCACATTAGAAGGTTTGTCCACCTGATCCCCCACTATGTCTAGGACCTCCCAGGGACCAAAATACTGTGGCATTAGTTTTCTAGATATTCTCAGTTCCATTCCCAGTTCATATAACTTTACCCAAAATCCCAGTTCCATTCCCAGTTCAGATAACTTTACCTAGACCCTGTCCCCTACCTGACAGTTAGAAGGTCGTCTGTGTTTGTTCTCAAATGCAATCATAGCATCTTGGGATTTCCTCATGTGCTCAACGACCTGCTGCAGCATTTGTTCGTACTTGATAGCAAATTCTACGCTGTTGGGTGTTGCAGTGGCCTGTTTTTCAGGTAGTAGGAAGTCAAGGGCGGAACGAGGCTTTCCAACCAAGATGCAGTTGGTTGGGAGTCATGCTAGTAGCGCCGTGTACAACATTGTTGTACAAGCTGGCGACGGGAGGTAGTTTCTCGTCTCGTCCCAGTCATCCTGGCTTGACTTAATGTAGTGCCTAAGTAAGTGTTGCACTACCCTGTTCATTTGTTCTCCCTGTCCATTTGACTCAGAGTGATTCCCTGATGTCATGTGCAGTCTAGTGCCCATTTGTTGGGATGTGCTTTTCCACAGTTCACTTGTGAAACGTACATCTCAGTCACTAACGATAGACTTGGGTAGACCGCAGTCCCGTACCCAATTATCCATAAACAGTCTGATGACATAGTCAGTTTTGGCAGTCTCATGCATAACGATCAGTCTTGCATATTTAGAGAAGCGGTCTACTATAACAAAGATGGGCCTTTTCCCAGACCTGCTGGTCACAAGAGTATCCATGAAGATCATGAACACACTCTAACCAGGACCTTCAGGAATCGACAAGGGCTATATGAGCCCAAGCGGAGTCTGAGTCCTAGGTTTGTCCCGTTGACAAACCTTGTAGGTTTCGACATATTTCTTGGCATCTTCCATTACAGAAGGCCACCAAAAATTATGAAATTATGTACTAAGTTAGCTGACGTTTTTTCTATAGCCGAAATGACCAGTTGCATCATGACACTCTCCTAAAAATAAACTACGCAAATACTCTCTATTCAAAACACTCGGTCTTTTATTTCATGCCTTCACAAGAAACAAAAAGTCATCAACCATCGTAAATTCATCGGAGGTTACCTTATCCTTCGCTTGAAATTTACGAATGATCTCACACATGACTGAATCTTGCTGATAGGCTTCCACCAAGGATCGAGTTCGATTGAATATACCAAACTGAGTCACTAGTGCGCCCAGATAATCTGCCCTTCGCGATAGTGCATCAACCACTTTATTGTACTCTCCCTTGATTGGATCAAGTTGATAGTCATACATATCTATCACTTGAATCCCCCGCTTAAGTGCGTCAGAGAGTACATGCTGTCTTGATTCAGTGCAAGGTCTCATGGTCAGATCTCAAGTAGAAGAATCTACCTAGGAGGTAGTGTCTCCAATGGACCAACGCTCTATAGAGGGCATAGAGCTCACGCTCATACGTGGACTTCGCTAGCTTTTAAGACGACAACTTCTCACTCATATACTCGATGGGTCCCAACTTTGGCCCCTCCTTTTGCGCAAGGACCGCGCCTATGCTATATTGTCTGGCGTCTGTGGTCACAACAAATGGCTTATCAAGATCCGAAAGTTTGAAGACCTCATAGTGTGTCAGAGCATACTTCAATTCCTTGAAGCTTGCCTCACACTCTTCAGTCCACTCCCAAGGGGTGTCAAGTCGAGTTAGATCTGTTAATGGGGAGGCTATAGTACTATAGTTCTTAACAAACGGACGATAATAGTCTGTCATCCCCAAAAACGATCCGACCTCAATAACAGTCTAAGGTCTAGGTCAGTCTCGTATGCTGGCCACTTTGGCATCGTCCACCCTCAACCCATCCGCGAAGATTTCATGACCCAAGTACATGATCTTGGTGACCAAACTCGCATTTCTCCAAGTTTACCTTGTACCAGGGTAGCACCCCGTACGCGTACGCGTACGTGCCCAAAAACCCGCATACGGGTACGTTTTTTTTTTTTCTTTTTTTTTTCCACATATACATAATGTATATATAATATATATAGTCAACATTTAATCACATATCTCCTCCTCCTCCTCCCGATCGTGATCTTCATCCTCCTCCTCCTCCTACCCCTCCTCCTACCCCTCCCGTGGTACTGTCTGTCTGTCTGTCCTCCCCCTCCTTTCTGTCTGTCTGTCTGTCTGTCAGTTTGTCTGTCTGTATGTCCTCCCCCTCTTGTCTGTCTGCCCTCCGCCCGTCGTACTGTCTATCTGTCTGTCTCCTCCTCCTACCCCTCCTGTGGTACTGTTTGTCTGTCTGTCTATCTGTCCTCCACCTCCTTTCTGCCTGTCTATTTATCTGTCTGTCCTCCCCCACCTGTCTGTCCTCCCCCTCCTGTTGTTTGTCCTCCCCCTCCTATCTGTCTGTTTGTCTGTCTGTCTGTCCTCTGCCCATCGTACTGTCTGTCTGTCTGTCTGCTCCTCCTCATCCTCCTACCCCTCCTCCTTCGTCCGTGGTACTGGACAGACAGACAGACAGACAGACAGTACCACGGGCCGAGGAGCAGGACGGCAAAGAAGATCAGGAGGAGGAGGAGGAGGAGGAGGCTTCCTCTCTCTCACTCTCACTCTCACTCTCTCTCTCTCTCTCTCTCTCACACACACACACACACACACACACACACACACACACACACACACACACACCAATCCCAACGCCCACCCCCCAACCCCTACCGGGCCAAAATAAACCCGGAAAACGGTCCGCTGTGACCACGTACACGGGCCCTAAATTTGAGTACGAGCGCATACGTATGCGACACGTATGCGCATACGTGCATACGCGTATGCACGTATGTGGAGCCCACGTACGTGTACGCCGTGCTACCCAGCCTTGTACTGGTGTTGTCTTAGGAGTCCTAACACTATTTTCAAATGCTCAACGTGATCCTCTACAGTCTTACTAAAGATAAGGATATCGTTGAGGTACACAATGATAAACTTGTCTAAGTATTCATAAAATATCCTATTCATGGCGTGCTGGAATGTCCCAGTGGCATTGCATAGGCCGAGGGGCATCACCATAAACTCGTACATACCGTATCTGGTCGGAAAGGCGGTTTTGTGCTAGTCCTCAAGTCTAATGGCAATTTGATGGTATCCGAACTTCGGATCTATCTTTGTGAAGTACCGACATCCCTGCACTCTATCCAATAGGCCGTCCATGCAGGGTACGCGTTCTTAACGGTGATGGCACTGAGGCCCCTATAGTCAATATCCATCCTTAAGGTACCTCCCTTCTTAGGGACAAATAAGACAGGCGCATCGTAAAAGGAGGTACTAGGCTGAATCCATCCCTTTTATGTGAGGTCCTTAAGTTGGCGGTGAAGCTCATCCAACTCCGCAGGAGACATCCTATAGATTTGTCCACTACGCACCTTACTACCTGGGACAACCTCTATCGCATGGACTACCTATCTTTCCACCACGCCTGTTGGCTCCTAAAAAAGGTCGGAATATTGTGCGGCGATTGGTTTTATCTCTAAGGGTGATTTTACGGCCTCCCCTTTCTCAGAGACAAAGACTAGATACATGCCCTCCTTGCGATTCTGCTTACAGTAGTTATAGAAAGAGGAGACACACATGTAGCCGTAGTTTTCCACTAGACTGCTAGCTTTGAACTTTCGCAATCTACCGGTTCTATCGTTGGACAGCTTGTGTATCAACACCTTTCTATCCCAATCAAACTGAGGTTGAGCAACCTCAAGGTAGTACATGCCTAGCAACATATCAAAGGGCAGTTCGTCGCTAACGAGGAATGAGATTTTGTGTCTCACTTCCCCTCCTCCATAAAAGAAGGAACAAACTACATCCTTGACAATCTTTTACTACCATTTGGTGCTTGTTGGCTAGCGTAGAAGCTACAGTTCTGCTAAGCCGCTATGCTTGGTTCCCTAAGCGCAATCTGTCCACACAAACACGACTAATGTAATTCCGTGTAGAGCCTATGTCTGCGAGGACGCCCACTTTGCGGCCACCTGCATTGACTTCTACCACGAAATGTTCACCCTTAGGACCTTTTACTGATCATCGCCCAAGAGTCTCTGGGGTCCTTCCTTGACCACTCAATCTGTACCTCTTCGAGGGACTCAGACACATCTCTCGAACACAGCGTCAGTTGGTCTAAATGTGTATGTGGGGCAATGTATTGGTCACGAGCCTTGGCCAACGCCTGAAGTGGGGACGACAATGTTACCACTTCAGCGCGAGTAAGAGCCGCTAACACTCCTACTGGCCCGAGGTGTTTCCCTGCGAAGTGCTCGCAAAAGCATTGCCAGGGTTCGAGGATAAGCCCACTACCATTGGAGAGGCTACCCTCAGGGTGACCTTCTTGCCTCGGCAAGTTCTTGACATGTGACCATAGTTGTCACAGTTCATGCATGTACCCTCCATACCTCGTAATCTAAACCAAGTTTTACCCATGCGGGTGTTCCTTGGTCGCCCTGACCCGTAGACCAGCCTACCTTCTTCTTCTCAGTCCCCCTAGCCTTTTCTTTGATAGGCGCCAAGACTCTCCCATCCGAAGTCTCATTGGCCCTATCATGCTATATTCCATCCCCAAGATCTAAAAAGTCGTAAATTTCAATCGTCTGACTATCATGATGGACGAACATTAGTTGACTTCCAGTCCTGGGGAATTTGTTCTTCCTACCATCTCCCTGACTTTGATGCACGGACCCAAGCTTTGCCTCTATATCTAAGGTTTTCTTGCTGAAAGAGGTGAAGTTATGTTGGTCGACGTAGGCTTCATCCACCAGCTTAGTCTTAACTTCTGCAGGCAGACACCTCAAGTAATTTGTGAGAAGTACCTGATGGTCGTAGTGCACACCAGGTACCACGAGCAGACGTTCTACAATGTCTGTGAGCTCGCGAACATTCTTCTACCTTTTGGCACAAAGATTGTTGATCACGTCGGTGGCCTTCTGAGCCACTTAAGGGTCATGCCACCTATTGTACACAATTCGTACAAAGTCCTCCAATGTTTGGGCCTGGGCCCAGACATCGAAATTCTGACCGTAGCCTTGTTGCTGCATTAAACCATTTAACTAACGTGTTGACAATCCTTCTAAAAAGGAGGCAACAACTATAACAGACATCGAAATTCTGACCGTAGCCCTGTTGCTGCATTAAGCCATTTAACCAACGTGTTGTCGATCCTTCTAACAAGAAGGCAACAACTATAACTTCCTGCTCTGGCCTGGTGAGCTTGTGCCTCACATAAGTAGGCACAATCCTCACCCAGGTATCCACGTCCTCGTCCTTCTTCCTGTCGCCAGAGTAAGGCTTAGAACTCAGCAAGGGTATCTTGGGCATCCACTGCATAGGTTGGACTTGCCCCGACGATTGTTGCAGTGGCTGCATAGCCACTGACACAGATTGTTGCGTGCTAACCTGAGTCTGTCCAAACAATAGCACTATAGCTGCCACCGTCCTCGATGGTATAGAAGAAGAGATAAAAACCGGACCACTAACTACTCGTTAACTACTTGAAAGAGGAATGCCATACATAGGTGAGAAGGAGGGCTCTACAGGAGACGACGTTACTGAGGGACCCGCGATCGAAGGGGGAGCAACAACATAATTGAGATTGTCTCATCATCATAGGATGAGGAACCTGCAGTGCAACCAAAATTTGTTTCTGGCCTGCCACTAGTTCAACCAGCACTTCCTATTGAACCACCTGCATTTCCGCTACGCAAAGCAACGAGTTACGCAACGCATAGCAGGATAAAGTGTTGACTCTCTAATGCTTCTAATTTGCTTAGCTCTTGTCTCTTACTCGCTAGTCTAGCTTTTATAAGTATAGCCCTTTGCCTTCTCTCCGTTGCCTTGCTCAGTTGCTTTTGTAACTCATTATGCAGTTCTTCTGCCTGGAGGATCTCATAATCCTCTGTTGAGAGTTGAGGTTGTTGGCTGACTTACGAGCCAAAAGATTGACCAACCATACCTTGGGTACCCTGACTCGTTCCTGACGAAGAGGCCTGTGACATGGCTTGTGACACTGTGGAAGGAGTAGCCAGGGCCCATGGTTGTGCGTGTGCTGACCTCGGTCCTAGCCCTAGCACTAGATGCAGTTGCTCTTGCTTTCCGCAATATCTCCCTTGCCCTGCTTTCCCTTCGCAGCCTCCTTTCGTCTCCCGGACCTAACTCCTGGAAGGTGAGTGGACGACTGAGAGCGGTTCTACGAGTTACCCTGAGGTCTTCGACTAGTTCCTCCTCCTCATTATTGACTTCACTCATGAGCTACAATGTGTGTAGTCTAAACTAGAACCCACACTGGATCCTACCTCAGCATGACACACAGCCGATTAATGTTTGACTCTAAATTCGATAAGCCTAAAAAGAAGTAGTCAAATGGTAACCAGCAATCAATGTCAGGTCGTACAGGAAATACTAAATCTATTTTTAGATTACTCTGAAACAGATTGCATGCAACAAGGATAACTATCTATCTGCAGTTCTGTTAGTTGTCTGTGAAGTCTGTAACAACTAAATAATCAAAAAATATATATATATATTTTCTGCAGAGATGTATGTTGGATGGCAGTTTATCTGATTAATGCCTCAGCGAACACCATAAACTCTCCCTAATGCTCTCCTCTCTCTTTTCGTCACTTTGACCTCCACTTGCTTATTTTCAATCTCTTATTCTTCTCGCAAGAGATACAGATTTATTTCTCTCTTCGTTTGTTTGCTTTATCTCTTGAAAATTTTGTACATAGGGAGTGTAGGCAATAATAGACTGAATGGTGATTACAGACAACGCAATTCTTCTCAGCCTTCCAATATAATCCTCAATCATTTTTTTTTCATCATCCCTACTCAGTCTTCTGTTATATCCTCTCATAGTACCCCAAATTATGAAGTATCGTGTCAGGTCTATAATCTCGTAGTCAAATTGCATGGCTTATTAATCGCCATTGATTCTTCTGGCAAGAAAAAATCGTTCTCTGGTGGAGTAATATGATACTTTTCCAGTGACCCCTATTTTCAGTACCTTCAATAAATAGTTGATCTCAGTTTGGTCAGTAACGACTCTCAAGGCAGAGTCTCTCATCCGATCAAAGAAAGGTTGCAATAACTCAAGTTCATCCATATTAGARAGACTTTTGTCTGAGATCCGAAGAGTCCCCTCTGTCTTGGCTACTCTTCCTTCCAATACAACCCCGAACGTTAGCTGCTCAACCGTACTAGACATTATCGACCATTATGGACAGTGTCAAGAGAGGTAGGTCTCTAGATGAGTGTAGTCARGGATCTCAAACTGGTGCTCAAAGGTATCTAAAAGTAAGAACTTTATCACCACTGCARAATTACTCTCCCTTACGTTGCCTATTATGGTAATAGTTTCTAGAAGATGCAACCAGTCTTTCCTATCGTCAAAGTCATCATAGTTAAAAAGTTAGAGAGTCTCTCAAATTGCCGTATTYTTTTATCCCAAGGTACTTTTCTCTGTAATTTTTCAAGCCACTCTTTTGTCCTTATAACACTGACATAAGCTCCAATCCGACATTCCAAATAACTAYCTTCCTTCTCTAGGCATGCTGGAGTATAAATTCTTACGTCCAAGCTGTCARTGTTCATAAATTTGACTACTAGAATGTTAAAATTATTCGACCTCTTACACAGGTCTTATATCTCAGAATTACAAAGGGGCTATTACATCCAGTCACTTCATAAAGTTTTCCTCTCACAGTTGTTATCCTTGCTGCTGAGAGTATTCTTCCTGAACCCTCTTCATTTTCCATACCTGGAATCCAACCCTCCCCCTGTATCCCTCTTGAGTAGTCACTTTGTGTCGACGTCCTAAGCATCTAGTTGAGCAGCGTGTTTCAAGGTGTGCAATCCAGCCCACCCTTGTGCCCCAAGTCTAAGTCGAACCTGCCAGCCCCTGCATCTTATTTATCCTCGCATGCAACGAGCCTTACACCCGATTTGATCTGGCTGATCAAGAGGCAATTTAAGGACGGCCCCCAAGGTCCTCAAAAATTATTTAACGTCGCAGACAGGATGACGATCACAGCCAGAGTCAACACCGAGTCCCCGCCAGAAACATTTGAAGACGGTCTGGTAAGCGTCTGTTCAAAGGGCTGGCATGCCCTGCATGACCTCTATTGTGCAGCAGCAGAACCAAGGACTTGGGGCAAAGCATGCGTGTACAAGTCTCAACGGGTTCGCATGGTGACCGTGACCCGAGTGCTGGATGACAGTTTATCTGATTAATGCCTCAGCGAACAGTTATCGGAATCCAACCCTCCCCAGAACCAAGGACTTGCGGCGAAGCATGCGTGTACAAGTCTCAATGGGTTCGCATGGTGACCGTGACCCGATTTCTGGATAGCAGTTTATCTAATTATTGCCTCAGCAAACACTTACCGGAATCCAACCCTCCCCCTGTATCCCTCTTGAGTAGTCACTTTGTGTCGACGTCCTAAGCATCTGGTTGAGCAGCGTGTTTCAAGGTGTGCAATCTGGCCCACCCCTGGGCCCCAAGTCGACGTCGAACATGCCAGCCCCTACATCTTTATTATCCTCGCATGCAATGAGCCTTACACCCGGTTTGATCTGGCTGATCAAGAGGCAGTTTAAGGATGGCCCCCAAGGTCCTCAGGAATTATTTAACGTTGCAAACGGGATGACGATCACAGCCAGAGTCAACACCGAGTCCCCGCCAGAAACATTTAAAGACGGTCTGGTAAGCGTCTGTTCAAAGGGCTGGCATGCCCTGCATGACCTCTATTGCGCAGCAGCAAAACCAAGGACTTGCGGCGAAGCATGCATGTACAAGTCTCAGTGGGTTGGCATGGTGACCGTGACCCGAGTGCTTCGTCCAGGGCCCTTCAGAGGCTTCGCCCGTCTCCCACCAGCTTGCTGCCCAGGAAGAATGTCACCTCTCAAGGTTGAGCGCTCACTACACCTCACATTGAGAGGACTCTCAAGAGTCTCAAGACAAAACTTACTTCCTCACGGTAAGAAGCCATGAAGAGGGTAGATAAGAAAAAAAGCAACGTACCTCATAATGCTGCCCCCAACCATAAATTTCTCCCCGGCAACCTGATGTGCATTTATGATGACCGGTCTTTGCTTCAGCAAAACCAACAGCGAAATGCAGTTCCACCTCGGCTTAAATGCCACATCAGCGAGTTCTCATCATCCAGCGTACACCACTAATGTCACCGCATAGCTTCCTGGCGCGCCCACATGACCCCGGGCCGCCTTCTGTTCAACGCCCAAGCCTTATCACTGCCCCACACCTCATGCAAAGCACCAAACAGCTATGGCAAAGAACCAATGAAGTGCAGTTCGAACCAGCTCCGATACCAAATTGCAAGGAAAATGAGCAATAGCGAGATGACAATGTCCAGATTGCACACTCACATTGAAGGCCAGATAGTACCACAGTGTCCAGAAAGCAGAAATGCACCAATATAACACCAATGAAGAATCGTAACACTGAAAACCAATGTCAATGAGAGCTTGCTCTCTCCACCACCAACATGAGTGTCCAGACCCTATCTCCCTACTTGGTGTTTGGCGCCCAGCCTACTTCCTACACAGCTACAATCTGCCTACTAATTGACAATCCAACTGTTGACGTCGGCAGCTCACAAAGTACTTGAAGATGTCACCCAACGCAGACGTGTGTGTGTGTGTGTGGGTGTGTGTGTGTGTGTGTGTGTGTGTGTGCGTGTGTGTGTGTGTGTGTGTGTGTGTG
>BFEA01000024.1:5633761-5645871 GCA_003427395.1 Chara braunii | reverse complement strand
AAAAAAAAAAAAAAAAAACACTCACCTGTAACATCCAGGCAACCGAATCGCCAATGACCTTCGACACAAGCCTGCAAGTCAAGCGTCAACAGCAGTTCAAACTTCAGAATCTTCAGATTGTTAACCAAAAAAAAAAAAAAAAACATCAAAGGCCACAAGTAGGCTCAAAGCCGATTTGAAAGAACATACACAGTAGCACAATGAACTGCTCCGTTCTACCAACCAGCAAAGCTTCTGCTCCAGGAAAACAGAACATGGGGATTCTGTCTTTCCAGACATCTGTTAAAATTGGAATGACACAGAGAAGAGATCAGCATGGCCACTGCGCAAGGATGTCACACATAAATTGAGAAAAACGGTCCAAATTGGCAAAATAATAAAAATATTAATTAAAAAAGAGAACATGAGGATCCGGCGGCCGTGGCAGGGGTGAGAACCCCCTTCTATGACCATGGAGACAAAAAACAGGGGAGAGTGTGAAGGAGATGCAGAGAAAGGAGCAGGGAGATGGGATGTGCCTTAACTAAAAAAACACACAGGTGGCCAACAGTTTTCAGCCGCAGATTTTCAATACGCATAACGTTGAGACAGCCATGAATGCAGAAGGTGCACCAGATGAAAAAGAAAAGGGTGAATTTTGAAAGGAGATTGAGCCGAGTGCAACATAAAAATATCATTTAGATATGTAGGATTGAAAATTTAGCACTGTGTGCAATTCAATGAAGAGTGCAGCTCTGACAAATATCAACAATGTACTGGGATGTCCTTTCAAACCCCCATGAGCCATGATGACCCGATGCATGTGCAATGACTTGCTGTTTTCTGGTCGCCTGTAGCCTCTCTCTGTCAAGGCTGTACTTTAGGTAGGACAGATTCGTAATTTTGTTTGGATGAGGCTAACCGAGAAACCTACCTTTGAGGGAAAATCGTGATGGACCTATCTGCAAATATGGGAAAATGCAGGCCCGGTACTAACCGACTTCCCTACAGCTACCCTAACTGCGAATAGCAGGCCCGGGCTACCCCTAGGACAGACAGGCCCTAAGGGCCTATTCTGATAGACGGTCCTATAGCCTATAGCCGGGTCCGGTAGAGGCCGAGAGGCCGAAGCAGATACGGTACCGTTCGGTCAGTCAGTCCGGTCTAGGTCGAGTCTAGGCTAGTTGTAGTCTGTAGATAGGATAGGCAACATCGGTTCAGGGCTGCTGCTGTGCTACGGGTGAACCGGAAGTGGTGACGGCTCAGCGTGGAAGGAGACAGGCATAGCCAGACCTTCGGAGCGCCGGCCATAGCTGGGACCTGCGCTGTACTCTGCCAGCGCGCAGGGGCTGACAGAGGTCTGGGTTATCGACGTCTGCTGGAGGCGAGAGAGATTGGTGCCCTGCTGGACCCTCCTCCGGTGTGGGGTTCTAGGGTGATGGTGTCGCAGCCATAGCTGCAGCTTCTTCTTCAGAGGTCATCTTGTCAGGGTTTGGTGGCGCTGCTGCAGACTTCCACCCGGGAAGTCTTCCGACACCTCGTCATCATCAGATACTGTGGCGCTGGTCTTCTTCTTCATCCTCTGAGTGGCGCTTGGCCTCAGAGGCCTGTTTCAGGGTGGAGCTTCCCTGTGGAGGCTATATTTGGGTGGCGCTTGATGATCCAGGGGCTCAGGGGTATTATGGGTGTTAATCAGGGGTGGAGAGTGAAGCGCTGCTCAATTCTGAGCAGTGCACTGTAGTACTGAAGTTATCCTGACAATTCGAGACTCTGAGTTTAAATAAACAGTGTATAACTGGGTTTGGACTATCATCGTTTCATTGTCTCCTGGATGTGATCTGCTCGGCTTTCTCTAAGACTGGTTGTGAGGATTGAGTGGAGTGAATCGCACTTTCAGTGTACCCTGTCATATCGCATGGTCAAGTCTTCTGCTGTGTTATCTCTCCCTGTGCAGTGTGATACTCCTATCCTCTCCCCTTCCTTCTGTGTATGTATGGGCATACCTGGAAGTCTATGTGTGTGAGTGTTGGTCATCAGACAGCAAACAACCAGAATCATAACACATGTGGGTAAACTAAAAGAAGGCACCATCTCCATGGTCGCCAACCTTGGACCCCATCCGGAATGACGAACCCAGCAGGTGAAAATGCAAGCCAAAGCACAACATTCAATGTCAGACTCAACTAACATACGAAAACAAGAAAAAGCACAGAGGACAACGGTGGAGAGGTACGAGCCAAATGTCACAGGTGGAGAAATTATGCATTTAAACCACCAGTACCTTTCACATGTGTCGGCCGCAGAGGATGCCCCATCCAAGGCCCCGAAGATTTTTGGTGGCCGGTAATGCAAAAACGGCCACCGATCAAATTTATCAACGGCGGCTGCGCGTTGGGCCTGGCCTCCAAAATTTTAGGATAAACTAGGCTACCAGCCGGGCTGCCCGGGTCACCCTACTTTCCCGGGCGGCCCGGCCGTGCAAGGACCAGGGAAGGTCCCAGCCAAGAACAAAAAAAAAAATCCAAAAAAATCCAAAAAAATCCAAAACAACAACAACAATGTTATGCAGAAAAATAAACTGAACAACTTTTCCCTCAGGGTCACATCGAAATTCTTTACCAAAATAAAAATTTTAATTAAAAAATCATTTTTACTTTTTTATTTCTTTTTTGCCCGGCTGGGCAAGTGGACCCGGGCCACTCTGGTAGCCTAGAGGATGAGGTCATTTTCCCAATGGGACACCAACCTAAAGTAGTGGTAGTTTAGTGAAAAGTAATCGGAGGGGGTCTGGGGGAGAACAATATCGCAATCATGCCCTCCTTACCTGATTCTCAATGGCAAAGGAGTAAAACGCGGAAGGAGTCTGTACTTGAGCAAGCACGACGACTTCTCAGATGGCGGCGCACGGATGTAAAAGATGCCCTCTCCAACACTACTAACCAAGGCATTGTTCATGACAGCTCGCTAGACCCGACCAAACATCAGCATCCACCCACACAAACGCAAACACAAAGTTCAGTTCCAGTAACAGATCCAAAAAGAAGTGCAACATTTGTTCATTATGATTCTCCTGTTAACAAAGAAAATCATATGTAAAACACAGGCCGCATTGGCAGAGATTTCACAACGGCCTGTGGAGTAATGGAAGTCTCCAAAGTTGACTTGCGTTTAACTAATTTGAGCTTATTTATCCTTATGAAGCCTAACTCTAAATTGTCTATACCATGCTGTGTTTCCTATGTTTGTTTCCAACTCTCCCACGAGCCTCCAGAGTCCAGAGGCTCGCTAGAGGCCTTCGTCGGCTCTCGCAAGTGTCGAGCCTCTTGGGATAAGGTATTGTTTTAGACATGTTCTGAATTTTGCTTTTATAATAGTCTTTTATTTCATTTTGTCACCATGAATGGAGGTCATTTAGTACCCAATGCTTGGCAATCTTTTGTTGAAATGATTTATGAGTTCGTTCTTACTTTTTATGATCCAACATGGCAAACAATCTTCTTTTTTTGCAGTACTGCCTCCATGATATTAGGACCATTAGCCGCAATGGAGCACACCAGATGAAGATCCAAAATGCCTTGATGGCCCAGGACCTGCCAAGTGTCATTAAGGGATTCATAACATTAGGAAAAAAGGGAGGAGGAGAGCACAAAATTGTCAATGAGGACAAGCAGAAAACATCCTGAGAAAGCAATAAAAGACATTTCCGCACCCAACAAGTAGAAGAAACCAAGGGCTGTGGTTCCCCCTTGTATTAACCACGGCAGGTAAATTACGGCGTCATTCTGCACAAGAAAGAGTGGTACGCATTGTCACGTAGTGATATACATCACGGTTACGCTCTGAACGTCCCGACTGCAGTGCAGACAGTCTGGGTCTGGATGTCCGGGTCTGGTGTGCGGTCCAGAGTGTCCGGATCCATCCCCCCACCCCCATCCCAAAGAAAAATCCGACTTTCAAGAAGGAAAAAAATCAAAAAGATCTGAAAAATAGATAAGTTATGCAGCATTGCAAAATACGAAAGTTTTTTCGCTGAAGACCATCTCAAAATTCGTAGCCAAATCCAAGGGAAAAAACAAAAACGTTTTTTTACCCCTTTTTTAAAAGGGGGTTTTCAATCCGGACGGTCCAGAGGAGTTCAGACACAAGTCTGGCCCGACGTCTGGACTGGTCCAGCATAACCATGATATACATTGTCATGTAGTGATGTCATGTCGTGGTATGTGTTGTCAACGTGTCATGTACATATATATTGTCAAACTGTGAATCGGAGCGCAAAGGCGGGGAAAAAAAAAAAAAAAAACAAGAAAAGGAAAAGAAGGAAAGCCCCAACTGCTCATCCCCTCTTACATACAAGGCCAGCCACGTGGATGACAGCTTGCGCGCTGGCTGCCCCCATCCTTGTGTGTCACAAGGACCCACTTGCACGCAGTCAAAAGGCAAACAGGTAAAGAAAAGGAGAAGGAAACCAGACCTGACAGGAAAGAAAGCCTATCAGTCAAACAAAGCAAATCACACATCCCACAGATAAATTGAGATAATCCAATTGCCACAAAGCAAATAACACATCCCACAGGTCAACATATTTTTTCTTGTTTTCTTGTTTTCTAAGGTTTCTTTTTTTTTTCTTTTTTTTTTTCTTTTCTTTAACTCTATCTGCCGGTAGTGTTGAAGGCTTTATCTGTCCCCACCTCGGCAGATAGGACAGCTACGGTGAGGATGATGTGGATGTTCACAAGGATACCCAAGGAGAGCTGCACCAGCACAGCATTCAGCAGGACAGCTAGCACGAACCAACCCATCAAAACAGTCCTGACAGAGGACATGTTGTCCACATGTCAAAAAACAGCAGGACGTTCATCACAGTGAGGCATCATGCAGTTCTGATAGCGTCGTTGGACGCAAAAGGGACAACGCATATCTGGGTGATAGGGATGTGTACAATGAGGAAATGTTGGACACCCTTCAGTACAGACGGCGGCAGCCGCAATAGATTGATAATGGCTATGGCATACATGATGCATTCCACAGCCAAGGCGCACCGCGTCTCTGTCCCGACAGGTGTCACACGAGAGTCGGTCAATAATCCAGAATAAAGGATGATTCGACAATGCACGCAAAAATTCATTTACATTGAAAATAGCTTGACTCATCGTCCCACCATCCCACAGTTCCCACTGGGCAGCTGCACGAATGAGTGCCATATCATGCCCAGGTCTGTGTAAAATACAGGCAGAAATATGGCGATGGTTATTGAGGTCATCGCCTGGCGTCGCATGATGCATAAGAAGGTGGCGACCGTGGAACGGTAACTGTAAGACATTTACAGTAAAGCGTCCTGGGCTAGTATAGTTACTACCTTCAGGACGTGGACTATTATGGTCATACAACAACTGATTTTCAACAGCGTCAAGGGAGCACACTTTGTGAAACAAATGAATGAAACAGCAGCCGGCATGAGGGACACTGAAAGCGTTCTTCTTTTCGCATTTTTCTGCACAGTTCTTTTATTCCTTACTGTTGACGTTAGTTGTTTCTTTGGTTTCTGTTGACTGTAATTTCTTTCTTTCTCTTCTGTTGACACTTTTCCTCTTTCACGCCCCTTTACTTTGCATCTCACTGTAAAAAAGAGGCAGAGGAAAGGTGGACAGGCTATGGAGAAACACAGAGAGGAAAGGTGGAGCAAAGGAAGTCAAATGAACCGTCGGGAGGGTGGAATAGAGATGACAACATAGGGAAGGACAAGTGAAGACTCAGGAGTGATGAGTTCAGGTCATACTTGCGGCGCATTGCGCACGTCCGGCGCAAAGTGCGCACACGCGTGGTGCGCCGCACCCCCTAAAATAGGGGTAGGAAAAAATAAAAAAAATGGGAGAGGCAGGGTTGGATGACACACCCGTTCCCTTCCCTCGGAAAAATAGGATTCCACGAGGGAAAACAAAATTGGCTGCTGCGAACTACAGCGGCCCCCGAAATATGTGTTATGTGTCCTGTGGTTGAAGATGGATTCAAGATCGGCCTGGCTCCACTGCACAAAGAGTCTACATTTATCTGGAGCTGTTAACGCTCCTAATACGTTCTGAATGTCACGTGTTGAGTAATGGAGCGCCGCTCCGTTTGTGGACAATGGATACTTCTGACAAGCTCTCTTTTTTTCCCCTAATAATAGGCAGGACAACGTTAACTTTGAGGGCCTGCTGAGACTAGGGACGTCGCTCCACTATTCATCAATGGTGCAAAATCAGAATGAGTGTTCCGCTAGAACATGGAAATATACACCACCACAATTTTTATTTTTGTAATGACCCGCCAAAAACACAGACTGAGAACACTGCTGATTTCTGGGATTTGCCGCTGGAATGAATGCCTTGCTGAGATTCCCGCATTCTGCTGTGGTTTCCAAGTCTGTGTGTGTGTGCGTGCCTGCTGGTTTGCATGCCTGTCTGAGTGCTTGTTGGCTGAGTGTGTGTGTGACCCGCAAGGGTACTTGATGGTTGAAAGGCCCCGCAGGGCCGGTACTTACCTGTGGTCGTGACTTTGAGGGTTGCAGCAGGGAAAACACTCAAGTTGCGGGGGTAGGCCCGTGACACTAAGAGCAGCGGGGAAAAAAACACTCAAGTAGCAGGTAGGCCGGTACCACTCAAGTAGTGGTAGGAGTGTCGGGTACTGGAGGCCGAGCAGAAGAAGACAAAAAGTTGGCATTTTTAGAGGCCCAGTAGCGGTAGGATAGAGGTAGGCCGGTACCAGTCCAAGTAGCCAGAGTCTAGGGCCTGTCCGGACGATAGCAGAGCCTGCAACGATGTTTCCCTCCGAAAGGGAGGAGGTACCGGTTGCTGGGAGGCCACTCGGCCTAGGAAGTCACCGCCCAAGAGGCCAGTAGGCCGCTATATCTTCCGGAGGAGCAAGTAGCTCCTCCTCATTTGCGGTATGCAAGGATTGGCGACATGCTGCTGAGCGAAGCGCTGGACTTGCACAGCGCTGCCTGGAGGTGAAGGGCAGCTGGGCGCTCAGATTGGCTATGGCGAGCAGCCCAGCCTGAGGAGGAGGAAGACGGGGGCGAGAAGGAGAGTGGCGAGGTACCTACCTGGCTATGGTGGACACCATCTTCATCACCTTGTTGAGCGATGCATCTGGAAGGCCCCAGTTGGGGTAGTGCCGCACCAAGGAAGCTCGAGGCAGAGTCAGGCATGGCGGCTTAGTCAGCAGCGGCATAGCTGCTTTGGGTTGTCCTTTGGACAGGAGTGCAGCGCCATAGCTGCTTTGTGTTGTCCTTTGCACAGAGAGGGGCAGAGCCCTCAGTTGTCCGCCATAGCCTAGGCTTGTGAGAGGTGGAAGAAGGGGGGAAGCCATAGCTATGGTGGACCTGTTGTTGTTGTCTCAGCAGTAAGAGGGAACTTTGGATATTGATTCTGGTTCATGCACTCAATTGTTAATATTATTATTGGGAGAAGAATAAGATTGGCAAAGTTAAGGAGGAGGAGGAAGGTGGAGAGAGTAGGGGGATTTGTCATTGGTCTTGCTGGTGTACATCTTCTTCTTCTTCTTCTTCTTCTTCTTCTTCTTCTTTCTCTCTTCTTTGGTCTCTATCTCTTTGCAAGTGCTTTCATTTCTTTCGCAATTGGGTGGCATTGTCTTTCATTGTGAAATTGCACTTTGGGAATGACCAAGATCGTAACATTGTGCATGTGGTGAGTAGTGAAGCCAGGCCCTAAGACCTTCTAGACTCAGCTACGGACGTGATTCCAGGCATCATTGCCGTAAGATACATCCAGAAAAGTAGGGGGAGATACGAGATACCCCCCTCTCTTGGTCTGTTTTTTTTTCCCTTGCTTTTGTTTTTCCAGACATACAGAGTGTTGTCGGATAGGTAGCTTTGTTTTATTCGTCTTTTGCTATTCTCCTGATACTGCCAATTATGAATGTATGTGCCCTGATAATAGGGTACGATACATTTGGGGCAACACTGCCCTCCATACAGGGCAGGAACTTGGATGGAGAGTGGGAACTTGGATAGAGGGCAGCGTCGTGTCTTCAAAACGGCTGCTCATCACGAATGTATTCGACCTGACAATTAGAAGGATACATTCGAGGAACGCTGCCCTTCATCAAAGTTCACGAACACAGTGAAGTAGAGCCCTGCACCACACACACACAAAAAAAAAAGCAAGAAAAGAAGGCCTGCGCACCAGCGGCGCACCAGTGAAGTAGCGGCCTGCAAGGTGCGGTGCACCTGTACGCGTTTTGTGCGACGTGTGCGCACGTGCGCTCACATCTTAGGTCCACGGACAGCGCAAGGCGCACCCCACTGGTAAGCCGCAAGTATGGTTCTGGTGGATCGTGTGCCAGGACACAAGGACCAAGGCACCTCTATCAACAACAGAAGCGACAACATCATGAAACAACTGGATACAACTTGCCAAAGCTGGATGATGAACCCACACCCGATCCAGATCACATGATCAACCAAAAGGCAACTGAGGGTTGAAAAATGTACACAGTACATAGAACCTACCTTAACACCTGCCGTTCCTTCCAGACGGAAGGACAGCTCTGTGTCGGCAACTCCCCCCATCATGCTGGGAGGAGACGGTCGCAGATGTACCTCACCCTGTAGGCCAACCCTGACAAGTTCCACCCCTCTGAACTCAGCATGCACAACCTCCTCCATCCAAACCACCGCAGCTCGAGTTGCTCCCGGCGATTCCACTGCACCATCTGCACAAGTAGACAGCACAGACAAGGCCCATCCCCAAAATCTCCCACACCGATTGACATGAAAGCAGTGTTTCCGGCAAATCACAATATGTCAGCTACAAGTGAAAAAGATTGCAGGGATTGTTTCACGTGGTAGGGCAGTCTCGTAAAGGCATACACACACAGAGAGAGGAGAGTCCTGATAAAATCAAAGACAGACGACAAGTGCAATTTGAAAGGATATAATCAAATGCCCACTCAGTGAGCCTCATATCTGTAACATGTGAAACTAGAAGCTTTAAGGCCCCATGATCAGTGGCATTCGCCGGGGCAAGCAAAATCGCACAACATTGGTCGATTCAGTGTCTGTTAATGCAATGGAGAATCTAAAAACGCGAATCCTAACATGACTTCCTGATTTCTAAGCCTGCAAGCATCTACCATGCTGTGAAGATGACAGCCGAAATAAGACACACACACACACACTCACACACACACACACACACACACACACACACACACACACACACTGGGCAGACTGTTGGGGTTCAACCTCCAACAAAACAGTCTGGCACAGTTGTGCTTTTCTTTGTGGAGTTGTGCATAGCGAACATGACAACACGCACATACACACGCACAAACATGTGCACGAGCATGCACTTGAACATGCACACAAGCGAAACACACACAAGAACATAGTGCAGCTGAAGGAGCGGGCATGGTTCATCACCTATAGATCCCATATCTGCACCAGAAGAAGGTGCAGGTACTAAAGCCATTCCGAATCCACTATCAAACATGTCGCGACTATCTGAACGGTTGAATTCCGGAGAAGTTGGATGTGGGAATGGGTCAGCCCCTGTCTTTGCCGGACCGCCTGGAGCTTCCGCAGCTCGAGCCCCAGACCCTACAACCAACTCGCCCAGGTCCGTGTCAAGACCGCTGTCTGCGTCAAAAGATGCACCGAATTCTGATGCATCAAAACCACCTCCAAAAGCATCTCCAGTAGAATCAAACGCATCCCCAAATCCGCCCCCAAAGGCATCATCGGCGTCTCCCAAATCAAGACTCCCATAGTCGCCTTCAAACCCTTCCTCAAGGCCTCCAAGTCCACCAGTAAACCCATCACCCATCCCAAAACCATCTGCCCCTCCTCCCGCGATGTGTCCTCCTTCCAGTTCTAAAAGGGCAGCCATACTATCTCTCCGCTGATGTCTTTTCCCAAACACCGCACCAAAGTCGTCATCCTCCAAGCTTGCACTAGCTGCGAATGGGTCACCACCTTTGGGAGCTGTTGGTGTGACTTGTGGAGTAAGGGATGATTGCTGCTGGGGGGGGCCAAGAGCCACTGCAGCCTCGTCACCGGCCACAACACATTCAGGTGGGATCTCGAAGCTCATCTTTGCAAGGACCTGCAATTCATGCCACATACAACAGTATCACATAAATTTGTAAAATGGATGACAAATACTAATCCTGTTCATCGCATGTTTTCTACAAAAGGACAGCTGATGACCTTGCATTTTCTCGACAGCAGGGTCATGCCGTGACACAATCTTATTATATTCGTTAACAACTTAACAGTCATTCGGGAACCCGTTATCATCTCCGCGAAAGAACAAGTGAGCACAGAACCCATACAGAAACCAGCGATATAAAAGTTGACGAGATGAAGAGCTGAGCAAGAGCAGGACAAAGACTGTCCCCAGCAAGAAACGTTATATATAGTCTGGCCCGTCCCCCCTCAACCCCACCCCACCCCCCCTCCCGAACAAAAAACACATATATAGCCTGCCAACAACAATCCACAGCTCCACAGAAACACTGTACAGCCATCAAAGACTTCTTGAACTATTTTGAAATAGGGAAAGTGATGTAGAACCTTATTTTGAGCAACGCCTGGCTGAGACACTTGCTCAACATCATCATTCGGATTCGTAAAAATTGAAAACGTTTTTTTTTTGCATTTTTTTTTCTCCCTCGTGCACCGCACCTAGTATTGGCCAGTTCCAAGTAAGATCTCTACAGTGAGAATGACCTTCAATGACATTGCATGGTTGGCAGTGATTTCTCAAACATCGCACCCCACAGCCGAATTGCGCAGCCATTAGGAACTTGATCAGCTTGGTGCTGGCCGGTGCTTCYCCCTGCCTGTGATTCTCGCCCCGCCTGTGCTTCTCCCCGCCTGTCACTCTGAGACATGAAAAGGCCCTTTGTGAAGAGAAGAGGAGAGACTTCTGAGGAGAGAGCTTCGAACAGTGTGAACACAACTTAACAAACATCTGATCACGGTCATTGCGAGAACAGGAAAAGTCCATCGAATCGTCCAGCCACCCACCCACCCTCACACACACCTCTACACAGGCCTGCCGCTCCATCGTTTGCTTCCTTGCCTCAGTCCATGGACTCTCCTTCCCATTGCCACGCGCCTGCGGACTTTTCAACTCCGTCAGCACCGCAAGCACCCCCCCTTGAGATGCTGAATCTTGGCTACCTGCTACAGCAGATATGATGACCTGGAGCTTGATAGATGTTGTGCCATGCAGTACCGCACTGAGAGCCAAGTACACCTGTCAACACATCGGAGAAGAAAGAAGAATTTCAAAAGGAGAGAGAACTTCAAAATGAGATAACGAATTTCAAAAGTCCGATAGCTAAGAAGCAGCAACGCGCACAAGCAGTTGAAAGTTGTGCGACATCGGGCAAGGAAAGCAAAGACAAAAGGGCAGTGGGGAGAGGTGGAGGAGGAGGAGGAGAAGGCGAAGGCAAATAGGGAAGCTGATAGAAAGAGGCTGGGATGACACAATCCCAATTGACTCAATCCTGCTATGGCCAGGAGACATGTGGCACTCCATCCCCCCCTCGTAACTGTTGTAGAAGTGACCTGTGCTAGACATCTGACACAAATTGCTCCTACCCACCACAGAAGTCATAAAGAATAAAATTTGTAGTCAAAGAGAACTGATTGGTGAGTCGTAGGCAGAAAGGCAGAAAGGCTGGGGTAGGCCAGGGACGCAGGACCAGGACTTGGGCCTGCGATCAGGACCATTGATCAGGCTTTACATCAAACGTTCCTGACTGCAGACTGAGGGCAGCACAGCAAGGCGGAACCCTCTGAAGTAGGCAGAGTCCCTTCTGTAAGTGATAATCCACCCTAACCCCAGTTACGGTTGGGCACTAACCACTGTCCTTGAGGGTACCTAGGATATAAATATTGTCACACAACTACAGACTAAAAGAGCGCACTTTGCGAAACAAAGAATAAAAACAAAAAACGGGCACATTGCAAAAATAAAAACAAAAACAAAAAGAAAAAGCAAGGGCAGATTGAAACCATTAAATTTCTCATTCTTCTTTGAATTCCACTTCCACTGTGCCTCTCACGTGCAAGGCTCGCCACGTTGATGAAGTTGAGCGCGAGCTGCCCCCATCCCCGTATG
>BFEA01000024.1:5606450-5618901 GCA_003427395.1 Chara braunii | reverse complement strand
GAGATAGCTGCCCCCAACCACAGATTTCTCACCAATTGAGCTGATGTTGCATTTGATGACCGGTCATGACCTCGGTACCA
This sequence comes from Chara braunii, assembly GCA_003427395.1. Taxonomy (NCBI): domain Eukaryota; kingdom Viridiplantae; phylum Streptophyta; class Charophyceae; order Charales; family Characeae; genus Chara; species Chara braunii. Next base: position 5,618,821 of record BFEA01000024.1, on the reverse strand, counting down.
CCCACAACGCAATGCAGTGCCACCTTAGGCCAATGCCACATCAGCATGCTCTCATCACCAATCAAACATTCCGCTGTATCCCACGGCTAATAATGTCGTCAATAGCCTTCCGGTGCACCCCTCTCTACCTAGGGCGTGCACCTAGTGTAGCCTGACGTCACAAGTACCCACTGCGAAGAAGCATCATCAACGCACCAAGTCTTTATAACGCCAGCGTGCCAAAGGTAAGTGGCGATTAAACCAGCTCCGATACCAAATTGCAAGGAACATGGGTATGGACGATGCACAGAAATCCAGAATGCAAAATCACACTGAAGTCCAAGAATTCAAAGCCAAAGCAGATAGCACATGGAACCGAGTAACCATCCCATTGAGAATGATACAGAAGAATCGTGAGTCAATGTCCATGCCCACCAGGGCAACACCAACAGCATAACCCAAATGTAGCTCTCTCTTGTGAATAGCGTCAGGCGCCCTATCTACTCTACAACCTATCCTACAACTACAACAATGAACAGCAACCAGACAACTTGACTACCAGCGAGTGATGATGTCAACACCAATGCAGATCTCCACCATCACCAGGTACGTGTCCTCTTCCCCACACTCTCCCTTGTTACCCACACAACGCCCTTCACCTCCGAAGTACCACCTTCGCCCTCACCTCCCCTGCACCCTCATGCGGCCCGGCTATGGCCGCCAGTGCCCTGCACGCAGGCAGCGCCCTATTGCCTAGTGCTGGCCTGCCCAGTCTTAGCGCAGCGCTGCTCTGCATAGCGCTGCACACTTGCATCTGCGCAGTGTGCCCGCATATACCAGCATTGGCCAAGATCCCCGTTGCCTCGCCCTGCTTGCCTATATGCCAGTGCAGCGTGTGGGCGGCCTCCCTTCAGCCTGTGACCGGGGCCCAAAGGCTGAAGCCAACTCGATACAGTTGGCCCCTGGGGCAAATGCAGTTGCGCCTCCTTCATCAAGGCCTGCGGCCAGATTCAGACAGTGGGCCGATTTCCCTTTGGCATTTTCGGCCTCTCTACCCAGCATGCATTGTCGGCCTCACGTTCGAGTACCCAGGGCCTAACTAACTCAGAGGCCCTTGGTATTTCAGCATTTGCTGAAATCCAAGACTCGGTGCACTCCAACCAACTGGCGTGCTGCAACTGTATAGACCCCACTTCGTGAAATGTTGGCACAGAGGGCTCTAGTTGATTTGCTGGCCCGCCTTCACTTAGGGCGGGCACTAGGCTTGCTGGGGCCTTAGCCCAGAACATGTACATCATGGCAAGGCCCCTACTTGAGGGCTCAACCCTCACAACACTTCAAGTTGATCACCCCTTCAGCATACGATGGGGCAGAGGGGAAAGCACCCATGGCAAATATTATGTTCTGTGAATTAAACTGAATTTGACTTTATACAATAATTCAATTTCCTTCTGCAATCCCGCAAAATTCTCATGGTCCTGAATGCACAACATAATACCACTTCCCACGCACCACACGTGCAGTGGACATCAAACCAAAGTGGGACTTGTAATGAACCCAGTCTAGTAGATACTCAGAAGTCGTCAAACACAAGTAGTCTTAGTATCTGAAACAGAGTCACCAAATTGTGAAGTGATAAATCAAACAATAACTCGTTAACATTACACGAAGAGAGTGGAGGGGGATCAGACAGAAGAGAAGGTGGAAAGATCACAAAAGAGTTATTCCGTCAAACCCCTCTCCTTCTCCGGGCTTCTTCTCTCTCCACCTCAACAACCAGAAGATGATAACAAGTATAGTAGTCCTGATCACACACAGTAGTGCCACGTGGCACTCTTATCTCATGAAGACCATGAAGACAGTAGATTTAGTGACGACGTCAACCTCAGGTGAGTACCCAATCTCTCTTATCCACAGATCCCGATCTTCCTCCTCCTCGCAACCAGTCACCTCATGTAGACAGTGTGGACAATACCACATTAGCAGACGAGACAGGTGGCATATGCCACATTATCAATGTAGACCAGATGCAGCGACACATCAGCATGCCATGAAGACCAGAGGCAGCGCCACATCAGCATGCAATGAAGACCAGAGGCAGCGTCACATCAGCATGCCATGAAGACCAGAGGCAGCGCCACATCAGCATGCTATGAAGACCAGAGGCAGCACCACATCAGCATGCCATGGCGAATGCCAACATGCTGCCTCCTTCCCGTGCCGTTGTTCGCAACGCCTGAACACATCTAGCATGTAGCCAGCGTCGCGCCAGCATGAAGCCAGCGTCGAAGCAGCATAGCCAGATTGAATGCTGACCACCTAGGCCAGTTTTTAAGTAGCATTTGGCGAGGCTCTTTGGCCTCGGGTCTCCTTCCCTCAGTCGTCCAAATTGAATCACAGCCGAAGGCCTGGATCGTACAGTTGCAGACATTCCCCTTGGACCTTATGCTGTCTGGGTACCTGCATACAAACAAGTGTGTGTGCTTGACCGACGGCCTGGACTGGGTACCTTTGGACTGTTGGGGTCACGGCAGTTGACAAAAGTCAACTGTCTCACGTCCAGGCGTGTGGGGTCTTTGCCCCTGTTTTCGGCCTGGGCTGAGGGCGGCCGAGTTGGCCCTCAGTCTTTCCACGAGACATATGGCATGGGTTATCACATTCCTGCCAGCCCAGTTTTCGAGTTCCATTGCAGAAATACATCAATTCTCAGTTAACCCACGTTCATATGCAGCGACAATATCAGGAGCAGTGGGTAGGAGTTCTTTCCTACTAAACCATCTGGCTTCAGATGGGGGTTGGCACTTGAACTTTACCTTGTACTACTTCTGAGGTCGTCTCCTGCCACCTGTAGAGAAATAGCCATGCTCCAATATTTTCTCAACTTCATAGCCTCCGTTCATAGAGGGTGGAAACATAGATGGCCTATTTGGAAAGTTATCACTTTCTACATAGGGTAGCAGTTTAGACGCATGGGATATTTAGACTTAGCACACACAAAGTCCCCTTCTTGGAACTGTGAGGGACGACGATGTTTATTGACTTGTTCAATCATTTGCAATTGGGATTTCTGTATGTTTTCCTTTACTTTCTTGATGTCTTCTTCGTATAAAACTGCGAATTCACGCGTACCTAGGGATAGCCTCTGCATCTGGTCCCTTATTAATGCATCAATGGGACGCCTAGGCTTCCATCCTTTATGCAGTGCGTTAGGCGTTCTACCTGTGACAGTATGTATACTGTTGTTATATGCACTAGCAATTTTAGGCAAGTTCTAATCCCAGTCAATCTGGTCAGGACGGACGTAATTCGCAAAAGTTGTTGGCAGAGATGATTCATTTGCTCAGTTTGGCCATTCGTTTCAGGATGTCTGCCTGACGACATGGTCAACCTGGTTCCATAGACTTCCATCAATTTTTGCGCCTTACTAAGAGTCGAAACGGCAACAGTCAAGTAATGGTCATTGTTGATAGATTCTCTAAGTATGCTATGTTCATTCCTTTGTCTGCTGAAGCTACAACCGACTCACCTGGCTCACTTGGAATAGGCAGCGATCGTAATAGTCCCATTGGATTCTCATGTGGCGGCTTGTTCCTTTGGCAGACAAGACAAGTCCGCACATACGTTAGTACATCTTCCTTCATTCCTTTCCACTCAAAACGTTCACGTACATCGGCATACGTCTTCTTAAAACCAAAGCGACCTTTTGAATCATGGCATTCCCCGATGATTAAACTATTGATTGGTTCTAAGTCAGGAACAACAATTGTTTTTTGGTTTTGTCCAACAAGAAGAGTAAGCCATCAGTCATTCGATATTCCAGAAATAACTCAGGGTTCTTTCTTAAAGTTTCAATGATAGGATTCCAAATAGGATCACTCTCATAACCCTGACGGATTTTTTCCTTTAATCCATTTTCGATATCGAGATAAGAGACAATGGTTCCAAAGAAATTTGCACGCCTGGACAAAGCATCCGCGACCACATTAGATTTGCCTTTGATGGTTTTCACCTTAAAGTCAAAAGTGTCAAGGAAAGCGGACCACCTTACCAACTTGTCGGAGAGCTTAGGCTGGGTCTTGATCCACTTTAAGGTAGAGTGGTCAGAGTAGAAAGTGAAATGTCTTCCTAACAAGTAGTGCTTCCAGGTATCTAGTGCAGCAACTAAGGCATACAGTTCCCTTTCATAGGTGGAGTTGGCCACTTTTTCTGACGGAAGTTTTATGGACATGAACTCAATAGGTCTATATCCCTTACCGTCGTCTTGTTGTAGCACAACCCCAATCCCATACTAACTTGCGTCAGTCGTAACGATGAAAGGAAAAGAAGGGTCAGCAATCTTAAGGACAAGGTAGTGAGTCAGAGCATGTTTTAACTTTTTAAACGATGACTCACAATCTTTGTCCCACAACCAAGGCTTTTCTTTTTTCAGTAATCTTCTTATAGGAGCAGCTATGAACGAGAAGTTTCTGACGAACTTCCTATAGTAGATAGCAAGTCCTAGGAAAGATCTCAGTTCAGTTATAGTCTTAGGTTGGGGCCAATCTCTGATTGTTGTAATCTTTTTCTCTTCAAGCCTTAGTCCTTCCTCGTTTACTTGTATATGCCATAAGTACAAGACTTCAGGCTTAAAAAACTCAGACTTCTTTGGGTTTAATTTGAAGTTGCGCTCGCGCAACTTCTGCAAGACCATCTGTAGGTGTTTCTCGTAATCTTCTAGTGTCTTACTATACACTAGAATGTCATCGAGGTAGACTACTACGAAATGATCAAGCCACTGACGAAACAACTCGTTCATTGACCTTTGGAAGGTTGCAGGTAAGTTGGTCAAACTGCAAGGCATAACCACGAACTCGTAGTGAACATACCTGGTTCGGAATGTCATCTTATGTTGATCCTCTGGAGCCACCTCGATCTGTTGATATCCTGACTTGAGATCAATATTACTGAAGTATCAGCACCCCTGCAACTGATCCAATAGATCGTCAATGCACGGAAGAGGCTCCTCGTTTTCGACAGTGACAGGATTCAGCCCACGATAATTTATGCAAAGACGAAGTTCACCTTTCTTTTTGGGCACGAATAAAACAGGCGCACCATAAGGAGATGAGCTATAGGTGAATCCATCCTTTGTCAATAAGTTCTTGCGGTTGCTTACGCAATTCATCAAGTTCTCTGGGAGACATTCGATAGATGGGACCCTTGAGAATCTTGCTTCCAGGAATGATATCAATCGTGTGCTTAATAGCACACTCAGTGATTCTCGTCGGCTCAGTCTGCAAGTCCTTGTACTCATCAAGAGTTTTTCGATAGAAGATGGGTAGGATGAAGAACACTCACCGACTCGTTTGACAAGCACTAACTTCTTTTTTACAACCATTGAACGAAAAGTTGGGTAACTCATACAACAGAAAGACAGGATAGAGTCAGAGTCAGACTTATGATACAACTTTATAGTACGCATTTCAGACTTCTCGTCCTTGAGTTTGACAATTTTATCCTTGAACTTAATCTCTGGGTCGGCTTCTTCATGCCAATCCATTCCCAAAATCATGTCAAAGGGTAAATTATTCTCTATAAGAAAGGATATTTCGTGTAAAATTTTCTTACCTTCCTTGGTCCTGAAATAACATTTAACACGATCGACGTATTGAGAGACAGTGATCGTGTTTTTGTCAGCCAGTGTAGACGTGATCGGTCGAGGTAAGTCTTTTACCTTCATTCCCAAATGCAGTTTTCGAATTGCCTTTTCTGAGATATAAGACCGCGTCGATCCCGGATCTAACAGAGCACCTATTCGCATGTGTGCAATCTCAATATCCGCGATCATCAACTCACCCTTAGACTTAGTTTTCTTAGCCCATGAACTCCGTAGTGCTATGAGTTTATTGTCGAGCTCATCAAGGGAATCGTCCAGTGAGACAGAACAAAGTACTGTACCAGGGTGGTCTGGACGACGGGCGGAAGAAGAGCCATCCTCTGCCTTGAGAATCGAAGGGGTAGAAGGGGTTGTAGGCGCCTTACCTTTTTCTTCGTCTGAACCCTTCGACTTAGTAGGAGCAGATGCTACTCCTACTGGCTGCTCGCTTTTGGGTTACAAATAAGTGGGCACCAAACTATCACTTGTCCCACGGTGCCACACTTGAGGCATTGGCGATCGTCCATCTTGGATTGTCATTCCTCACGAGTCATATTCATATTTTCCCAAGGCCTCCCGAATGTTATTATGGGATGCTCAAGGAACGAGTGTGGCCTCTTCTTCTTCCACTGGGTCTGGCCTCCCTTGTTGGCCATCACGGTGGTGACGTCACCCTTCCCGGACTCACTGCCGCCACTAGCTACTCCTTTCTCAGACTCCTCCAGGGGTAGCTTCTCTACAGTATCATTATCGAATACAACAAGCATATGGTCCTGGCGCTTTTGCCGCCAAAGAACCCGCTTCCCATACCCACCAACCGGTCCCGATTTGACTACTGAAGCGTAAGACCCTTTCACCTGTGCGGTCATCTGCTTTCCTTGGAGAGCGAGATCGCGAAACTACCGATAGTTATACTTACCAGACTTGGCTTCTGCCACGAGTTGTCCGCGAATAGGTTCGGGCAAGGCACGTGAGTAGATATACAATACCTGGTTGTCTTGCAGGCTCAATCTCGGTACCTGCAGAAGACGATCAACCTCACAAGACAGTGCATTCACTGAAGACCAACGCTTTTGCCCGATTGTTGTGAGTTCGTCGAAGGCCTTATCGATCGTCGTCTTGTCAAGAAATCTCTCCTTAATCTTTTGGAGAAGTTGTCTCAAGTCAGGGTCTTAGCCCACTCACCTATATCTTCGAAGCCTGCGGCATTGGCCTTGGACAATACCCACTCCTTGGCAACTCCTCCCAGACATGACGTGGATAAAGTTACCTGGCTCTCAGGCTCGACTGGGAGGTGCTACAACAAGTTTGGATCTCTGCGATCCACAACAACAGGTTCTCCTCCTTCTTGTTGTTATACATGAACGACAATTTCATTTTGACTTTTTTTTTCTTTTTCGGCTTCTCCGCTTCTTTGACCAGTTCCTCTTTCTTTTCAGTGGGTTCTTCATTCTTCTTTGCCGGTTCCTCAAGCTCTTTCTTTGAGGGTCCCAGTTTGTCTACCGTCCACATTGCATCTTTCATGAGTTTCTCCTGGGGTGGTTTCCTATCTTCCCCCTTCGTCTCCTCCTCAACACGTACCTTATCCTTACCTTTCGTCAATCTCAACATAGTTTCCAATGAGACAGTGTTAGAGTCTATCTTCCTTTCAAGATGAACAAGATAAACCATGATAGATTGCAATACAGTAAACAGATCCGTCTCAACTTCCTCGAAGCAAAACCGTTCTCTCATTTCTTTCAACATTTTTTCCTGCTGTTTTTTTTCTTCTTTCCTCCTTCGGTACTCTTAAATCTTATTTCTCTCATCTTCTAGAGATTTTTCTAATTGTCTGATGTTCTCCTCCATTATCTCTACAGACAATTCCTTTCTTTCCTCTCTTTCTTTTTCCTTGTCTTTTCTTTTCTGGTCCAATTTCTCTAAGTGCTCAGCGACATAACGGTCAAGAGCAATACGCCCTTGCCTTATGAGATCTTCGATCCTTCTGCCAATTTCCATCATCTAAACAACAGTTTCACCGGCATCAAGTTCACCCTCTGCGGCTCGCAGGTTGAACTGTCCGTAAACATGTTGTTCACGTCCGGACCAGCACCATGTATCTCACCAAGCAACTGACGAAGAAGACCCTTCAGAGTTTGCCTTCTCGCGTCAATCTGACCACGCATCTTAAGTCCCCCCCCTTCGGCATCAGCGTAGACCATGAGAGGGATAGGGAAGAAGAGAAGTGGAATGAAGGCACGCAGACATTTCCAGAGAGAGTTCATTTTGCCCGCGTGTATTTACTGCACAAGAAATAAAATTAAAGACAAAAATAAATTCCATAGTACACGCGTCTTCTGCAGCAACTTTACAGCAAGAAATTATCAAAAGCAACAAGTTTCCAAATCTTTCCTGAGTTCTAACTTTGTTGTCTATTCTTGTGATGACACTCTACAACTACAGGTACCGCAGCCACCACCAGTGTGATCAAGACAACAACACAAGTGTAAGTATGCACAGCATCCACAGACAACCAACAGGTAAGTAGAACCAACACATAACACAATCAATGGTTAGCTCTCTTTTCAATCATCTGCAGCAGCAATACAACCCAAGTGCACATTCACACCTTCAACCGTCCTTACGCATGCCACGTGTCACCCTTGGCCTGCCAACGCAGCAATTCTGCCACGTCAGCGTCAAGGACCGAAACGGTCACAAGGAGGGATGCCACGTCACAATGAAGGTCTGCCTTACACCAATATACCACGTCAGCACGTCAACAGCAAGCAGTAGTGACACAGGTACGTGCCACGTTAGACCATGCCCTGCATCCCACATAAACGATGTGCCACATCAGCGGTACCAGCGCCACGTCAGCCGGTTGCCGACGCAACTCTTCAATCTTTGCGTAGCCTCGTCATCATCTTCAAGGGACAGCTGCTCGCACGTGCATTACTACAATGTCTAGACTTGCCGTGTTTACCGCGCCCGTTCATAAACGCGTTTCGTTTTGCACATGCGGCACTTCCCACTTACCTGGGTGGTTAAAACTTAAAAGCACGAAAAAAAGAAAAAAAAAATTGGGGGTGTCTTTAATTTTAATTATTATTTTAAATTTGACAAAGAATTTCGATGTCATCCCAAGGCAAGAATTTGACAAAGCTTTCTTTTTTTTTTTTTTTTTTGGCGTTCGGGCTCGGACAGACTGCCCGGGGAGGATGTCCGACCGGACAACCACTGATGGTCAGGGGGTTCCCGGACGTCCGATTAGATAACCTAGGAAAAAAGGCAGACAGACACTACTCATTCAGCGAGGAAAAGCAGAGACTAGACACGTACATTACCGGGGGGGGGGGCAGTGAGAGAACCATGGAGTGCAACTTAAGCATTCGTGCACGAGCAAATGCCAAGCATCCAAAGTCCATATTATCCATCACCTCCCTCGCGGTGTGAGGGGAAGCGCAATTATGGAGAAATGCCTGCAAGGAATATGAGCGGGAACGATATACAGAAAGCCAAGTTGCAAAATCACACAGATGTCCAAGTAGTCGTGTACAAGCAGAGAGCACAACTGCACCGGGATTCCATCCAAATAAGAGCAATTGTTGAATACTCGTGAAACACAGTCATAAGTATGGCGCAAATTCCCAGAACCGACCAGATAATACAGAGTTAATACAAATACAAATACAGCGGAAGAGTTGATACCCATGGACTGACTCTGACCTGACTCAGACTGCAATCGAACACCCTCAACCATGCATCAGTGGTGTGAAAGCCCTGGCCTTGGACGTAGAAGAAAGGGCCAGGGTCTGAGATCATACACAGACGAATGGAGGGAGGAGAGACAAAGGGAGGAGGAGAGGGAAGATGACGTCAACTCAATGTTTCCAAAGATAGTATCTTGAAATGTCAGAGGTAGCGAAAATCCGAAATGTCGTGAACACAGTGTCTTACAATGTCTCAGATATCGATCTCACAATGTCAAGGTACAACTTCAGAGGAAGATGAAATCAGATCCCAAGAGTAGTCCTCAACCTACAGTCCCAATGTCGCTGTCTCCAATATCATCAGAACTCGTAACCATCCTTCATACTCCTAGTAGTCCCGTAAGAGAACCTAGGAGTAGACTTAGACTGAGAAGGTAAGAGGAGAGAGAGAGAGAGCGGTGGAGGAAGAAGAGGGAGAGAAGGCAAGGCCTTTCTCCCTGGTACCTGATACAGTAGCTATGGCGCCGCAGGGGCTGGTGCTGGGCCGCAGGCTGGGCCGGTGGCTGACGCTGCTCCCAATGCTGCGCTAGTTCCTCTCTGTTGCTGAGCTCCTCCTCTCCTCGCTGCTAGTGGTAACGCTGCAGTGCTGCGCTAATCCAGCTAACGCTGAAACGCTGCGCTAATCCTGAAGACTAACCTTCTGTCTACTACTAGCCTACTGACTGAGGCTGGTACCCAGCTGATATAGTGCTGGGTCGGCCTCAGTCCTACGTCTCCCCTCATCAGACCCTGTCCACCCACACTTGCCTGCTTCCTGAAGACCACCGATCGCCCTCTTACCCCCTAGCGCCCTGCAGCCCGGCTGTGGCTGCTACCGCTCCGCTGCCCAGCAGCGCCCCTCTTCCCCTCACACGAGCCCGCACACGCTCTGGCCTCAGCGCAGCACGCAGCCTCTAATGCAGCAGCGCAGCAACGTGACCGCATTGCCTGCGTGGGCCAGAATGCCAGACCCTGGCTGCCCTCCTTCCTATATGGAAGTGGCAGCCTCTGCTTGGCTGCATGTGGGCTGGCTGGGAAGCTTCCAGTAGCTTACGGTGGGGCCCCAGTACCTGTGTGGGCCAGAATGCCAGACCCTGGCTGCCCTCCTTCGAATGCACGGCGGCGACCCGCACCCCGACTGCCCATTTTCAGCCTTTCTCGCCGGTACCAGGGTGGTCGGCCGATCGGGGCACGGCCTGGGAGGCCGCCGACCACCGACACTGCCTTTTCCTCAGTCAGTGGGAGATAAAAGAGTGTGCTTGCCCACACTCTTCTCATTCATCTCCGGTGGCATTGGAGACAGCCGTGAGTGCGGGCAGCCAAGTTGCCTGGGGAGGTGAGAAGAGTGTGGGCAGGGTGGGGGACACGGGGTGGAACTTCGAGCTTGATGCAGTTGAGGCGAGGTGAAGGAGTCCACTCACCTGGTTCTCATGTGGAGGGTCTTCAGCAACACACAGGCGGCATTCTTCCTCAGCAAGCTTCCTTCGTTGCGGCATGCAAGAAAGGCTGCCACTTTCTTCCTCCTCTGGTCCGTGTCTGTGAGTGAGAGAGATCGACAGCCGATTAACACCCGTGCCAACTTACCCTAATTTTTCATTTGTTCTTCTTCTTCTTCTTCTTCTTCTTCTTCTGAAAAAAAACGTATGCCAACTTTACCCTAATCTTTCGCTTCTTTTTCTTCTTCTTCTTCTTCTTCTTCTTCTTCTTCTTCTTCTCCGTCTTCTTCTTCTTCTTCTTCTTCTTCGTCTTCTTCTTCTTCTTATTCTCTCTCATACTTTTTAGTTTGCGAATTTTGCCCTAATTTGTCTGCTATTCTACATCTTCTTTCTTCTTTTTCTTCTTCTTCTTCTCTCTCACACTTTTTAGTTTGTGAAGTTTGCCCTAATTTGTCTGCTATTCTACATCTTCTTCTTTCTTCTTCTTCTTCTTCTTCTTCTTCTTCTTCTTCTTCTTCCTTCCTTCTTTTTTCCATCTTCTTCTTCTTCTTCTCATCCTCCTCCTACCATCACCCACCTGCGCGTTTTTCTTTTCTTCGGAAAATCGTCGGGTACTCGGCACACTCTTCTCATTCTTCTTCTTCTTCTTCTTCTTCTTCTTCTTCTTCTTCTTCTTCGAGTTCTTCCTCTTCTTTTTCTTCATCATCTTCTCTCCATTTTCTTCCACTTCTACTTCTTCTACACCATCTTTTAATACTTCTTCTTCTTCTTCTTCTTCTTCTTCCCTCCATTGTCTTCCACTTCTTCTTCTTCTTCCCTCCATTGTCTTCCACTTCTTCTTCTTCTTCTCCATCCTCTTCTTCTTCTTCTTCTTCTTCTTCTTCTTCTTCTTCTTCTCCTCCTCCATTTTCTTCCAGATCTTCTTCTTCTTCACCATCTTCTTCTTCTTCTTCTTCTTCTTCTTCTTCTTCTTCTTCTTCTGCTGCTGCTGCTGCTGCTGCTGCTGCTGCTTCCTACCATCAACCACCTCAGTTCTTTTTCTTTTTCTTCGAGTTCTTCCTCTTCTTTTTCTTCATCATCTTCTCTCCATTTTCTTCCACTTCTACTTCTTCTATACCATCTTTTAGTTCTTCTTCTTCTTCTTCTTCTTCTTCTTCTTCTTCTTCTTCTTCTTTTTCTTCTTCTTCTTCTTCTCCTCTCCATTGTCTTCCACTTCTTCTTCTTCTCCATCCTCTTTTTCTTCTTCTTCTTCTTCTTCTTCTTCTTCTTCTTCTTCTCCTCCATTTTCTTCCAACTCATCTTCTTCTTCACCATTGTTACATGCTGCGCCTGCACACGCAGGCCATTTTCCAGGCCTGCGTCCTTCAGGCCGAAAGCCTGAACTTCAGGCCAAAAGCCTGAATTTCAGGCCGAAAGTCTGAAATCCAGGGCTTACAGGCCCCATGTCGGTTCAGCCCGAAAGCCTGAATTCCAGGGCCTATCCCTATGTCGTTTAAGACTAAAAATGGCAACAGCCTTTTTAGCCTGAAACGAAGGGCCATTTTCGGTCGTTCATCAGAACGACCGGCCCTGAAACTCAGGCACCGAACC
>BFEA01000024.1:5533011-5553877 GCA_003427395.1 Chara braunii | reverse complement strand
CTCTCTCTCTCTCTCTCTCTCTCTCTCTCTCTCTCTCTCTCTCTCTCTCTCTCTCTCTCTCTCTCTCTCTCTCTTTCTCTCTCTCTCTCTCTGCACAACCTCGGAATCGTGGCGACCAGAAACTTGAACGAGTGCACCATGCAGCATCACCGTGGCCTCTTAACAAGAATGCAAATGCAGCCTCAGAATCAAAATGACGATTATGAGGGGGAGCAACGACGTGAACCACTTCACTAACTAAATCGTGCAACATGAGAATGAATCTGCTGCAAAAAAAAAAAGCGAGAAAATACACCGTTGAAATTTTCCTTCCCTGACTTCCCTCTAATTTTCATCTATATTTTGTGCAGTGTCTACTGGTCACACCGGTTAAACCGCTGCCCAAAATCGAAATTCGGTGCTGCCAATCTCTTTGTCATGTCCCAAAACCCCCATCTAGCCTTTTACCACACTCGATTCTATCGAGAAATGAGTGAGTTATACCCTTTTCCCCCTTTGCTCTTCGTTCTCCTTCTGCTCCCGATTCCTCCGCGCGCAACTCATTATTCTGGTAGCGGTCAATCCGCCCTCTAAAACCCAAATTTGACGCCTCAGATTACTTCGTCACACCTAAAAACCCTAACTTAACACCTTGTCGTGCCTGGTTTTGTCAGGAAACAAGCATGCCGCAACTTTTCATTTCGCCATAGCTTCTGGCTCCAACGTCGTCTTCCCCCCTCTTTCTTCGAAAGTAACTGATGCAAAACTGCTCCTGGTTCGTTCTTCTTTTGTTATTATCTCTGTTGTTTCCCTTCCGTCTTGCTGCACTCTCCTGCTCTATCCCTCTCTTCTCTAATCCTCTCTCCCTCTCTCTCTATACTATCACTCTTTTCTTCAACACAACCACGTTCGATCTGTTTGCTCACGCCCCCACAACTTCACATCCCTCTTAATAGCTTTGTGTTTGCAGCGCACGGTCCGACAAATCCCGTGAGGAAGACTTCGGAGGAAGTCTTTTGCCCTCTATACCTTACTCCGTCGATCAATTTTTCATGTATGTGCCTCTGCCTCTACCTTAATGCCTCCCCTCCCTGCAGCGTGTGATTCCACAACTGGGTGGTGTCGTAGCAAACACCCTTACAAGGGTATTTGCCGTCATTTTCAAAAGTCGCACTGGGTGCGTCCTTGATCAACGTAATGCGTTGATGGGGCAAATCCCGTGAAGGCGCTCACCTTGGCAACCTCGCTCTTGGCGAGACTCCGAATCGAATACGACCGGATTAGAGAGTGTGTGGATCACTCATTACTGCGTTGCACTTTTAGATAGTCGTTAGTCATTGACAATACTTGGCCAGCGGAAGATGCCAAAGCCATAGGGCCCAATTACTCTTCCTTCTGTAGTTTTTATTGTTTGATTATATTTCTCTATACATAGTAAAGCAAGCAAAGGGTCTGGCGACATGGTCGGTCGCGGGCCCAACGGAAACCGCTTGGGACACCGCGGTCGGGAGGAGGTGTCGACCGTCGCGGGGGGTTGGGAAAAGTGAAGCGGGCAAGGGGCGGAGGGCCGAGCCGACGCGGGGGAACCGCTCAGAGATGGGCGGGGAAAGTAGCGGGCAGGGAAAAGCGAAGCGGGCAAGGGGCAGAGGGCCGAGCCGACGCGGGCGGACAGTGAAAACCGACGACGTGGAGCGTCGCGCGCGTCGCGAGCACGCAGCAGAAACGAGGGCACGACAACTCTCTCTCTCTATCTCTCTCTCTCTCTCTCACACACACACACACACACACACACACACACACACACACACACACACACATTCAGACACACACACACACACACACACATTTCACCGATAGGATGAACAAAAACGAAATCGACAACAAAGGGGCTCATTGATTAAGTTAGGATAAAAAAAATTATGTATTGATCATTGATGCGCTTGCCTGTGATCCGTGCGTATGTGCGGAGGACGACATCGACAACAAAGGGGCTTTGAAACATTTTCGGTAGCTCTGCGCGTCGAGCAGTATTGGTTTATTCTAGGTGTCCGTCAGAGTTAGACCAAGACTTGGGCCTAGCACTAGCGGTTACTGCGTCAGATTTTCGTTGGAAAGATTCAGGGATCGAGACCAAGCGCCGACGACGGGGGGATTAGAGTGGCGCGAGGGGACCGAGGGATCGAGGGTCCGACGGGGCTATCCCCCTTTGGTTTTGTTAGCGACGGAGGCGTCAGAGCGGTTCTAGTGAGTCCTTTTCCCTCGTTTGTCATACTCTAACCATTAAAAGTTTAGGTATTTTATTATTTTATCTTATGCGTTGACATGTTATTGACTTGGCAATCAAGGAGATTGAACACGTGCCTCTTTTTGGATGAGGCCGCTGATGAAATTCCTCGGGGCCACCTGACTTAAAAGGAGGACCGGAGAGGTCAACGTATGAATGAAGAAATAGTGGGGCCGTGTGGGCGAGGTGAGGCGTGTTCGGGATGCCGGCGAAAACGCTCTATCTTGCCCGTCTCGAGACATGGACCGAGGAGCTCAGACGTGCATATGAGCCGACGGGTGTGAGTATGCCCATGGGACTCCCCTCCACTTCGGTCTTTAAAGTTCTCACTTAAGTACCTTGCTATTTACCTCAAGATCTGCATCGGGGCCGTCTCGTCTAGGCCCACGCTTTAGGCTTGCCACTGGCCGTACCCCTAACCCTACGACTGGCTATCTGCATGAGGGCTTGCCTCCTGAGGGCCCGAAGGCCAGCAAAATAGCGCCTGAGCGGGTCGCCAGAGGAAACGCTGGTGAGGGCACGCTGCTATACTGGTGTAATGGTTGTGGGTGGAATTTCGGTATAGCTAGGGCTGTTGAGCTGGCGCTGAAGCAAGGCCATAGGACAACGCGTTAAGGCTAGGAATGCAATTGGAGCATAGGGACGAAAGGCTAATCGAACTGCCTAAAGGCGGATCCTCCCTCAAATCTCCCTCAGGCTGGCTGGAGCAACTGCGGGGACTGCCGCACTGAGGCACTGACGGGTTGAGTGAGGGAAGCGAGAGGCGACGACCGGAGACTAGGACACGGCGGATGCTAATGCTGAGTGAGAAGGGAGGAGAGCGGAGGCAGCAAGCAGGCAAAGTGGGAGCGAATCCAACCTGAAAATCGCGCCGGGTGCGTGCGGAGATGGCGAAGAAAAAAAAAACACGGGCGGGGTGGAGTGGGCAAAACACGGAGCGCGGTCGTTAGGGAGCGGTTTTGAGAAGGAAAAGAGCCGATTTTGGGATTTTGACCCCGGACGAGCACGATTATGAGGTTAGATTAATTAGTACGTTGGCAAAATATGAGTTAGTAGGAGAAGAAACGTGTGAGAAAAGAGATGGTGAATGACGAAGGTGACAACGCTAGAAGAGTGAACGAACGGGCGTCTCCTAATAGCAGGGAAAATAACTAAGTGAGTGTTTTCGGGGTCTGGGACTTCAAATCTGTAGTCAGTTTCGAAAGAAGGTTAGTAGATCTAGAGTTAGGAGGGGAAAGTCGTTGCGTGAAGGTTCTCGGAGATGGCTATGGAGGGAGCAGGTAAACTCGAAGATCAACCAATTCATCGTGAAATAGGCCAAGGAAAGACATGTTGCGGGAGTTTTGTGGTAGGGTGAGTGCAATGGCGAAGTCAGTTTTGGCGCTAGGTTAGTAGGAAGTGAGTTAGATAAGATGGCAGCTGCGCCAAGCCATGGCGGAAGACTAGTCGGGCGCAGTTACTGATAGCCTGTTTAGTCGATCCTTCACAGAATTAAGCGAGGGAATGGCGATATCGGGGTTTCCAGGTAACGCGCATCCGGTGGTAGGTCCAGAACGGACAGAAGGTGAGTGGATTGGTTATACAACTTCTATAAGCTGCACGAAAGGGAGAGGGGGATGCACCCGGGCGGGTTCCTGGCCATGTGCATTCAGTCGAGAAGGATTACAAGGGCGGAGAGGTCAGTCGGAGAAAGAGAGGGAGAGAGAGAGGGAGTACTCACCTGGAAACGGGCGGGCTGAGATGCTTGTGTTGTGCATAGCGCCCGATCCTGTACGCTTTAAGAAGGATAGTGCATACCCCCATAGTCGAGGAGGGGGTTCCATCAGGATAGAAAGCTTAAGATGGTAGGGAAGGAAAGTCGATGTCATCGTTTCTTATCAGAAACGGACGAAGTAACGTGCTAAATAGGGATGTTAGGATTCGGCGTGTAGGATGGTAAACTCGGACTAAGATTTTGTGAAACGAATCGGAGGCTGTGAGGTTGCAAGTTGTGCATGGGGAAACGCGCAATGTACCTAGCTATATACTAGGAGGAGGTTCGTTTTCGTTTTTCGTACATGGAGTAGAGCAACAACCGGAAAGGGCGTGAAGTTAGCTGCGAGGTCGAAAGGCTTACCTGCTGATTTGTACGTAGTCCGACTTGTCGCGTGGAAGCCCAACTGTATGACTGTAGGCTTATTTACTGGTCAGCGCACGACCTGTTGTGTGGGTCAAAGCAATTGCAGACTGGCTGGGAAGTGTCGGGTTACTTGTTAGTTGGTGAGTTGCCCATCCTATCGGGCCAGAGTGACATGAGTCCAGCCCGGGGTTGGATACTTATCGAAGTTCGGTAAGAGCGGCACGACCGATATGTGTGTATGCTCTGCACACTACGTAGCCAGTCGGACTGCGTTGTGGTCATAATGTGGGGTGTTAGAAAGAAGGTTGTGCTTTCTTTCTTTTGATCACAGCCTTGTCTAAAGCTGTGGTCTGTGCATTTTTTTGTCACGAAGTGGCGGAATGGCTGAGCCGTTGAAGGACAAGGGTCCTTGCTGCAAAATGGAAGAGCCGCCGCCTAGTCAACAACGGACAATTCGACTACGGTTCGACTGTTCTTGTTGCGCATTCTGACCGCCATTACAGGGCCCTCAGGCGAATGAAGGTTGCAAGGCCCTCTCCTGAGAGTTGAGTTGTCCCTCTCCTGTATCTCGAGAGTCTGAAACCCCTCTTTCTATCCTTCTTACTCTAAGTCTAGTCTGTGGTTCTGAGAGGAAGGAGGCATGTGGGATTGCAACCCGTCGGACCGCAATAAGACTCTGTGGGGAGTCAGCCCACCGATTGTGGGAGCTCTGCCGAAACTCAGGAGGAGTTCTGGAGGCAAAAAATTGAAAGGTAACCATTGCTCTCCTTCTATAAACCCTGTTATAACCCTTAATTGCGCTCCTTGTTATGTTTTGACTGAGTATATTGTATGCATCCCTACTTTGACTTTTCTGTTTGACTTTCAGGACAAATTAAACTTAACTAAAGGAATGATTGTGCAAAATGCAGTCTCAGTTTTGTTGATTTGACTGAACGCAGATTATGGGATTGCATCTTGGGGAAAGGTGGGAGGAAGGCAGTATTGCATGTTTGATTGGGTCAACCAAAGGCTGGGAGAGTCTCCATAAGTTTGGAGGGCCCAGTGCTATGTTTATTTTGGATTGCCTGAAGGATCAGAAATGTTCCGATAAGTTTGGGTGGTCTGGTTGCTTTGACTTGCGAGGGCTGAATGTGATTGTATTTTTTAGGGACCAAACATTTTTCCATAAGTTTGGTGGCTTGGTCACCTTTTTTTATTTGGGTTTTTTTATATGCTTATTTAGTTTTTGAATAAGGGTTGAGCATTTTTCCATAAGTTTGGGTGACTCTGACCCTCTTTGTTTCATTCTGAGGGATGATTTTGGCGACAGATCGGACAGGTTCCCATAAGTTGGGAGGTCTGGTCTGAAGCCACGCACATGCTAGAATCATAAGGTAAAACTTGTTTATATTTTATATTATATTACTTATGAACAGGCTAGTCAGACATTTTTTTATACGTTTAGATGGTCTGACTATAGCTTATCATAACTGAAAAGAGTATTAATTTAGAATAAATCTGTGGTAAGAAGGGGCAGGCTGGACCTCGAACCAAGTTGATCGGTTCAGTCATATGCTACCTTATAAGACTAAGGGCAAACAAATATATATAATTTGGATACTTAAACAGTTCAAGGCGAACTAGGGAGGCGTAGGCATATGCCCAAAGAAGAGAAAAATTGTTGTGCCCTCTGTTTGTGTATATTCTGGCTGAGCTAGGCAGGTTCCCATAAGTTTGGGTGACCTAGCTTTATGCTTTTTGTAAGCTGGGTATAAGGGCATAAATCATTGAAAGATTACGAACTGTTGTTTGACAAGGTTGACTTTGGGATGGTAACGGTACTTACCTTTGTGGTTTGGTCTGCATGAGACTGAGTGCGACTACTACTTAGTCTGAGTTCAGTTTGATAGGTAGTCTTTAGTTGCTCGCTACGTGCTAGAGTCATAGAAGTAAGTTTCAATTCCTGCATTTTTTGGGCTAAGTTTTTTTACTTAGGTCAATTTTTGCATTTTATGTGATCTTTTATTTCGACTTGGTCTTGTATAAATCTTGGTAAGTCACTTTCTCTACGGGAAGAGCTGCCGAAATTTCGAAAAAAACAAGGAGTTAGTCATATTTTGTCTTTCTCAGGGTCTGATTTTTCTGACTTTCTAACTTAGTAAAAATCTGACAAACCTCTTTTTCTAAAGGGAGTGATGCCCAAATTTTTGCTAATTCAGGGAGTTAGACAAAACTAAACCTTGAGAAGTCAAAGTCAATTTTAGATTATGAACTTAGCTCTGTATAAATTTTGGAATAACCATTTCTCTACGGGAAGCGTTGCCGAAATTTTTACAAATCTAAGGAGTTAGTTAAATTTTGTCTTAGTTGAACTCAAGTCTTGTTTCTGAGTTCATATCTGACTTAGTATAAATTTAGGAAGTCCACCTTTCTAAAGGAAGTTCTGCTCAAATTTTTACTAATTCAGGGAGTTAGACAAAATTTGGCTTTCCAGATTTAAAGTTTGGTTTTTGTTTTCATATTTGAGTTATTATAAATTTTGGAAAGACATTTTTCCTACGCGAAGCGCTGCCGAAATTTTCTTAGTTTAAAGGAGTTAGATTATATTTTGATAGGTGACGATTCTGAAAAATTCACTCTGTATCGAGAAGATTCTATCAGGGTCTACCTTTCGTTTGACACTTGCTTAGAGGTAAACTCAGGCTTAGTTAAATAAAATGATTTTGATCAAGATTGTGATATGAAGATTAATCTCCATGGACTTATAGACTTAGCTTGGGGATTACCCTGTCGTGTGTTACAGGTCCTCTTGAACGTCTGATTCAAAATCAGGGCTAGATTCAGCTTGATCCTACAAGGATCACCTTCTGTTATCACTGATAACAAGTCGGTTGCCGATTTGTCAGTCTATGACTCAACTCCAATTCATCCTCAATACTCTACCTAAAAGGTTTTAGCCCTGGTGATTTTGGTGTTTTATTAAGGTTTTCACCTATATTTTTATTGAATGGTTATTTAACAAAGGTCCTGAGTATTTAACTATGGTTGGTTGGATAGAGGTTGGGGCTTGCATGGCTAAAGCAAGGGGTATGGGTTTAGAGATTAATTGAAATTGACTCCGTGTAGTACGTGGACTTTTGTTTGACTTTTTGATGTGATTGCAGGTATGTACTGTGGTTCGGATTTGGATTTGACTGTCTGCGATCACAAACATATATATGGGTGTGAGGAGTCTCACTTTGATTGTGAGAAATGATCATCACATATTTATTCCTCCTTTTATATATATATATATATGTATGTTTCTATGTTTTGTGTTCACGTGGTCTGAGAGGACCCGCACTTAAGGGTTTAATTGGGGTTGGGATCGAGAAAGGAAAGAAACCCCCCTCTATTTTGGTGTATACTTCTTAAAGATTTATTTGTCAGACGTTGGTCCTGAGTCTGGATTCGAGGTCCTTGTCTAGGATATCCCAGGCCCTAGACTCTGCATGAAAGGAATCTCCCCCCCCGCAGAGCCCATTTGCCTTGCCTACCGGAACACTTAGCCTAAAGGCCGGAGGTGGCGCGAAGGTCGCACGACTAGTCCTTCAGTCGTGCAATATCATGAGGGAGTACACCCTCACGATATCTCGAGAGTGACACTTGAGTGTCATAAGCGGTACTCGGATCCACGAAGGACCGCTTGATTATGGACACTACATAGTACGCCATCATTGCGACTGCTTGCGTATGGTTGCATTGCTAGTCGATATGAGTAGGTCCTGCATCCGCGCGATTTTATATAAAGTTTCGCGCGTGATGCCTATCCGATTTCCGCATCGGAAAGTTATGGGATGGTCACTAAGGGACTAGCTGCGAACACACGAATAATTCTGGTTGACGACATTCCTCTTCCTGTTGTTGGATTTTAGGCGCGGAAAACCGCGCGGAAATTTTTGCTTCGTTCTTTTTGAATTTTCCTTTTTTGAATCTTGTCGAACCCCAATGGCTCTCAGAATTTCGGACTTTCTTTCGGAATTCGTGCTTTTCGTTTTTTCCTCATTAGATAGGAATTTTGGAATTTGGAAATTTTAGAATTTAGGAGTTTCTTTTGCCGCGCAGCGCTTTTTGCTTATGCGCTCCATTTTTGCGGCTGCAACGGAACTCTGATTAGTCCGCGCCCTTAATCGTGTGTGTAACTGTAATTTTGGTCGGGCGCCATTATTACTGTATCTTTCTTCATGAACTTCGTCCTTCCCGCTTTTCCTTTTCCTCCTTTCACTGTGCCTAGTTCACCCGCGGCCTGCTTGCTCGGATCGATGCGTGGAGACTGGCTACGTCCCCCTCGCCGCGATCTCGTTATCCAGAACGCAGGCGCTCCCTGTCCTAATCTCCTTTCTAAGTCCTTGCATTTCTGTGTTCTTCACTCATGCATGCACCGACGGTAATTGAGCGGTTTTTTCAAAGGGTTAGCATGGACACCACCGATATTGTGGTGCCCCCTGGACCCAATAGTTGTGGATATTCAATCCTACTCGTATTCATGGACCATTTTTTGAAATGGATCGAGGCGTATCCCTGTCGTACTCGACAGGCGGCCAAAATTGCGCGATACGTCAATCGGTTTTTAGGGATGCACCAGGACACGGAGGAAATTCTGACCGATATTGGGGTAGAATTCAGGGAAGAAGTCTTGAGGAATTTGGTCGTACACGGCGTCGCTATTCGGAATACCACACCCCATATGTCGCAATCTAACGGGCTGGTAGAAAATGCAAATAGGGTGATAAAGACTGCGCTACGACGCAATATCGACGCGTGGGACCCCAGGCCCTGACCCGATATCGTAGATGACATCCTGGCGGTCCATCGAGGGGCGCCCCACGAATTGACGGGCCTGAGCCCTTTTCAATTAAGGACCAATAGCGTGGCCTGCATTTTAATACCAAGCCTCTCGGACGAATCTTCGTTGAACCGACGGCCCACCAGGGCCACGGTTTGCGACAAGGCCAAGCGACACATGGAATTGGTGGAAAGGTCCCTGCCTCGATTGACCCGAAAGCGCCAGAAAATGACCGAGTTGGCCCACGGCCGACAGGTCCGTAGTTACGAGGCCCGGAACGGAAATGCGGGTCCACGGCCCCAGTACAAATTAGGGGACTTGGTGCAGGTGAGGAAATGTGCTCGCCAAGGTAAGATAGCACCACGATTCTTCGGGCGATTCCGGGTGATCGAGCTTTGACCAAACGGAGTGAGCACCGTGCGCCTCGTGCTGGAGGTCTCGAGAACCCGATCGGAGTGGCCGATCATTCGCCACGTGTCTTACCTGCGTCCCCTCCCTTCCTCCCCATCTCCTGCACCCTCTTCCTCTTCCTTGGCTAGGGAAGAAGACGACGACTCTCCATCGCTTTCTTCCTCCCCTGCATTTCTCGCCTTTTCCCATAATCCATCCCTGCCACCATCGCCATGAGTTTTCTTACGGAGCGAGCTCTCGGCGATCATCTGCTAGCGCCACGACGCTACATCTCAACGATTCGGCAGGTTCATCATCCGCGGTTCAATTTGGATCTTCTACGACTCGCGCAATTCTTCTGCACTTCGGGGGTATATATAGCACCCGAGTTCCGATTCGCGGGTCGTCACCAAGCGGTTGTGCTGGCAGAGGCAGTAGTTGTCCATCGGCGGTCAGCTCCAGGGATCAGACACGTGTCCACAGTTGTCGCCTTCAGCGGCGAGATCAGCACGATCAGTCCGCTGCAGCATACAACTATCTAGACGTCACTGAGGGAGTGGGGACAACAATTGGCAGCGGAGTGGAACCACTGGCTCACACGCCACGGGGACAATCTTGTCCCTACGGACGACATTGATCTTGGTGGGATTTGAGCGTCCCAGCGCGAGCCGGCCGTGGTGCTTCCAGAACTTATCCCCTTCCAGTGTCCCCAATGAACCGCTCCCAACTCTCCACCTTCACCCTTCCATCTCTCTTTCCCACCTTTTCGCAGTTTGGTCTTCACCCTCGCTTCTCTTTCTGTCTGGAGTCGCTCGCTGTCCCCCTCTTCGATCCAAGGCAGTGGCGGCTCTGGTGTGAACACTTCGTCGATCTTTTGGTGTGCCTGGTCAAAGTGCGACTCACATGGACAGGGGACGAAGAGCATCGCGCTTGGATCGAGTACTTGGAGTTGCTGATCATCCAGGCTTGGAGGACGGACGTGGAGGGCGATCTTCTCGGACGCCATAATTTTGGGCGGGCGCCATTATTACTATATCTTTCTTCATGAACTTCGTCT
Organism: Chara braunii; assembly: GCA_003427395.1. Lineage (NCBI taxonomy): Eukaryota > Viridiplantae > Streptophyta > Charophyceae > Charales > Characeae > Chara > Chara braunii. The sequence continues at coordinate 5,543,241 of BFEA01000024.1, read as the reverse complement.
TTCCCGCTTTTCCTTTTCCTCCTTTCACTGTGCCTAGTTAACCCGCGGCCTGCATGCTCGGATCGATGCGTGGAGACTGGCTACGTCCCCCTCGCCACGATCTGGTTATCCAGAACGCACGCGCTCCCTGTCCTAATCTCCTTTCTAAGTCCTTGCAATTCAGTGTTCTTCACTCATGCATGCACGCTATAAATTCCGGTTGCGCGATTAGATAGCTCTCTTAACCAGTTGTTGGAAGCTCGGGGAGCACGATCAGTGAGGATCGGCTCGCGAGCAAAGTAAGAGGTGAGTTGAAGTGGGAGTCGGGCGACCCAACGAGCTGGTGCTGAACGCACGGGGTTGACGCAGGCCACGACGGACTGTGGGCGCGGGCGAATCTGACGGGTGCATGAGGAGTAACCGGGGTGACGACTTCGTGGGTTGGTGCGTGACGACGGACTGTCCGCATCGGAGAAAGAGAGAGAGAGAGGGAGCTGAGGTTGATGGACGTGGATTTGCAAGTTTCTTTGTCTTCTCTCCCTCCTTGCTTTTGTATATAAATTTTGATCTCGGCTCAGGGCGATTCGCCCTTTTTCTTTTGTTTTGGAACCTTGGTTTGGTTTCCGCCCACACTCATTTTTGCGACTGGTCTCGATCTCGTTTATAGTGTGTTATGTCGAATGAATGGATGAATGGATGTTATGTCTGTTTGCTTTTCTTTTGTCTGGTCCTTGCCTTTGCTTATCCTTTTGATACACTTATGAGCATAGTAGAAACTTTTGCATAGTCGTCGTTACTGCTTCCATTGCTGTTTATTCTTTTTGAGCCCCCGTTGTTGCTACGATGCCTGACAACTTAGAAACGAGTGCGTGCGGATCAAGGAGTGATTAGATGATTGGGTAGCTGCTTGTCCAAAAACAAGCGAATACCTCGCGGGGATGCGTATAAGCGCGATCTGATTTGCGCAGCCTACACGTATCCACACGAGCCGATTCACAACCATTGACGAACTTGACACCTTCGACATCGGGTAGGCGGGAATTTTTCTTCCCCCACGCACCTAAACGAATAAGAATTTTCGATATCACATCGGAAATTCCCCTGCCGATTAGGCGCGTATGGGAGGATTCCATCACACTGCAATGATAAGATGCCGAGCTCTTGGGATTCGGAGTACTTCGACCCTTGGGTGAGAGAATGTATTAGGCAGAGATACGCGAAATTCCCTTGCTTAACCGAGAATCGATTGTGCCCAGGGAGTTTCACTGCGCCACAACCAGCGATCCGAGGTGCCCCGATTATCCAACTACGGATANCCCTTGCTTAACCGAGAATCGATTGTGCCCAGGGAGTTTCACTGCGCCACAACCAGCGATCCGAGGTGCCCCGATTATCCAACTACGGATAACTCACACTACTTCATATCCCCCGGTTTCGTCGTTATCACTATCCGTTTCCCTCCTTTCCATCTCCTCCTCCCGTATCATCAACTCACGGTAGTCCCGTGGAATTCCATCGCCCCGTACTGGCCCCGCACGCCCTGCGGAAATTGCCGGCTACGCGGCAACCAACGAACCCCTAAAACCAAGAGGCCTAACCCAAACGCGCGATGGCAGATGCCACGTGGCTGGCCCCAAAGGCCCGACTCATCAGAATCCCAGCCATCCCGGGCAGACCTCTCCCCGAACCGCCGCCCTCAAAACAGACGGCTCGGACGGCCTTGAATGCACCGCGCATGCCATCTGCCTTATGTTGCACGACATAGAGCGCCAACAGACCGGAAGAAACTCGCCCTTAGCCTTATTGCATCTATGCCCGTGAAACTTTGCCACATGAGATCTCAGTTCTGACCTGGGACTCCACCCCCACTTTCCCAAAAATCCTTGGCACACCCCTTTTCGCACTTCCAGGCCCACATCCCACTCCGATCAGTAAGTCGCATTGGGCGTGAGGTTGGTATTGGAGTCCGACACGTGGCAGGGTTCTAGGACTCATAGCTGGGCGATCTGGCTAACAGGGGACGACCCCGACCCCGAAACGCGCATCGACGTGATCCCGTCGTCACCAAAATCCGGTCTGCGGCTCGACGGACGGTCAATATGAATGCTAACCCGCAGAATCCGAATCAACAACAAAACCCAAATCCCCAGCAGAATCCTAATCAACCCGCACCACGAGCACGGGCTCCCATGACGGCCCCTGACCTCTATCTGTTTGATCCTGCACACCATCTTGTTGGAGCATGGCTAGCCACACTCCGCGCTCAGCAGTATGACGATAACGAAGCTCAGGTGAACATTCCCACTCGATTAGGAGGGGACGCCCATCATTAGTTTAATACCTATGTATGGGTGGATCTTCCAACTTTCGAGCGAGATTTTCTGAATCGGTTTGATTATATCCATCCAGAACAAGCGTTCTTTATGATTAAAGATCGAGTTCAAAAACCTCTTTAATCTGTTACGGAATATCGAAACCAGTTTTACCGAATGTTCGTAAAAACGGAGCGAGGGGAGCAAGTAAGAAGAGATTTGTTCATTGACGGACTTCGCAGCCGAACGATGAGGGCGAAACTGCGAAAACAGTTCTCCCCCATCAATAACACGATGCAACAGATCATGGCAGCCGCAAAAGAAATGGAAAGAAAATTTGTTGCGAGTTTCCTAGAAGGAGAGGATTACCTTAGGGAAGGAGACTCGTCTGAACTAGCAAGGACTAAGGTTGAGCTGACCGCGTTGCAAAACAAATTCGAAAACATGGGATTTGTATTTGGCCCGGTCACCTATCTAGAGCAGATCACCCCTAAACGATCGGTTCCAAGTGTGATTGCAAACGTACCCGCTCCCGTGATGGCAGTGCCCCCACCGCCGATCGAAAATCCCGCACGATCAAACGATTTGACCGCCTTGCTCGAACTAACAAAAACATTGGTTAATTTGATTCAGGAGAGCAATAAGGAACAACGGGAACACAATGCTCGAATCGAGGCTATGATGAGACCGATGCAACCCATCGCAGTGCGTGCCACGTCGATTCAACACGGATTGGCTCCGGCACCGCCTCCTGCCGGGATCCTGGACAATCTGAATGTCTGCTACACGTGTCACCAACCAGGGCACATAGCCCGAGATTGCCCTCACCGGCCCTCGCAACGAGTCGGAGCCGCACCAGTAGCTGCAGTGCCAATCGCTAACGGGCCGGGACGGGTAGGAGCATTGATGGAAGAAGTAGAGGGAAGCGGAACCACATTAGCATCAATGGAGGAGGCTGCAGAGCTTATTCCTTTGGATCAGTATGTAACACTGGGATACCCGGGGCTTGGGATGATCGGTACAATTAGACCCGCACAACGAGAAGTGGCGGAGTGGCGATCTTCTCCAGGAGAGATGGAGTCGGGAAGACCCACCTTCGTCACGGGGGAAATCGATGTTCTAAATATCGTACGAGCCTTAGATCATCGAATCCCCCTTGTGATCGGCCATATGCTTTCGATATCAGAATAGGCTAACGAACATATGTTGCAGCACTGCAAAGCAAACCGGAAACGATTTGCCCTTACCCGAACGGCAAACACGAAAACGAAAGGACCAATACCGGACGAAAATGCCGCGGGTACTTCTGATCCCATGCGCATAGGACTAATCCAAAAAGATGATCACTTCCTGCGGATTAACCCATCCCATGGAAATCCGTGGAATGGGACATTGAGGTATGGGGAATTCCATATAATGCTATCATCGATTTAGGAGCCGTTGTGTTGGCTATTTCATTATGGGTAGTGGAAAGAGCAGGAAGAAAGAACGATCTTATTATGCTCACAGAAAAATATCAGCTCGTCTCGGCAGATGAAGAAAATATCAAAACGGTGGGACGAATGACCAACGTTGCTTTTCGATTAGGAAAGGTGCATGCTTTGGGTGACGCCGTAGTATTAGATGTCAATACTTACGACGCCCTTTTTGTCCTTCCCGCCCTGGTAGCACTACGAGCCAATCTGGACTTCGAAAGACGATCGATTGTCCTCTGAAATATGGGTGCGAAACCCTATGTTGTACCAATGAGACTGACCCTTCGTACTACCGCTAACATAGCCCCACGAGTTTCTCCCGCGATCACGGGAACCCTTCGCATTATTACCTGGGACAACGGGCAGACATCCAAGGACGCAGACAACAACGATGATGATAATGATCCCGTAATCCCGGAGATGGCACAAGAACGTATCCATTATCCCGTGCAACGGACAAATGCTAAAGCGTTGAGCAGGACCAACCAAGATTTGCAAAGAACACAGGCTATGATTATGGGAGAACCTCTCGTACAGATTTCAAGGATGGTCGATTCTTTGGAACCCCCTCGAACCCTGTACGAAGGGATCTCCCCTCTTCTCACCCGATACAATGACGAAAGGCACTACTGCAATATCACGGATATCCCGAAGTCTCTGTTAACACCCGCAAGAGAAATTCGATTGTTACGATTGGGGGCAGAGATCAACTCTTTGGAACCCCCTGAGCGCCTCGAGAACGGGCTCGGGATCAAGATTGCAACGAAACTTGTGCCGTGGCAAGACATTCGAGACGGGGTAACACCTGGAGAACAAGATGCACAGATGATGACCACGGTGTTCTCCTGGCGATCAGATAACTCGTTCATCTCCACACCCCCACCAGAAAATGTCAAGCGGGTGAATACAAAACACATCGATGTGAGTATATGGGATGAGTCGTATTAGTTGCACGTACCTCGATATGTACCTAATGAGATTCACCACCTAATGGCATTCTAAAGGAGTACAAAGGAGCGATTAGTGTGACGAACACATACATTGGACTGGCGTTAGTCATACAGCACGAGATCCATACAAGAAATCATTTCCCAATTCACTGTAAACCTTACAGATATTCCCTGGTAGAACGGAGAAAGGCTCTCGAACGAATTCGAGAATTTGAAGCAAGCGGTTGGATCAAACCTGCCACCAGACCATGGTCGTTTCCGGTAGTATTAGTACCGAAAAAGAACGGATCGATTCGCATATGCATTGATTATCGCAAACTGAATGACATCACGATCAAAGATGTGTATCCCCTCCCCCAGATTGATGATTCTCTTGATGCGATTGGATGTGCTAATTATTTAAGTAAGTTTGATATTCGGCACGGCTTCCATCACATTCTAGTTAAGGAGGAAGATCGGCCGAAGACGGCCTTTGTACTGTTTGAAGGCACGTGGCAATGGGTTCGGTGCCCGATGGGGATTTGCAACGCGCCCGCTACGTTTCAGCGAACCATGAATGTCACATTTCAGAACTTCGTCAAAAAGACGCGGTTAACACAGGGAATGATCAACTTCTGCGTCATCGTATACATGGACGACATCCTAGTTTATTCGGAGACCTATCACGGGCATGCACAATATATCGAGTGGACGTTGGGTGCTCTAAAGGAAGATCGCGCTCGAAAAGAGCGAATTTTTCCTTTCGAAAATCTCGTTCTCGGGCTACGTCGTGACACGTGGAGGACTACGGCCTGATTCGAGAAAGGTCGCGGCGGTGAAGGAAGCTCCTGTTCCCACGTAACTTACACAGGTTCAAGCCTTCTTGGGATTAGCCTCGTACTATCGTCGTTTCATCAAGGGCTTCGCCGCGATTGCACGACCCTTAACAAACCAGTTACGAAAGGACCAGCCCCTTAGTTGGGACGCGGAGTGCGGACGGGCCTTCGCGACCATCAAGGACGCTCTGGCAACGACACCTATTTTAATCCGGCCGGACTCCACGAAGTAGTTCATTCTCATCACGGACTGGCAGCCAAAGGCTATTTTCGCTATTTTGGCGCAGAAGGGGAACGACGACCGCGAACGCGTCATTGAATATATGTCCCGCACGGTGTCAGACGAACGGAGAAACGATTCGGCCCCACAAGGCGAGTGCTACGCAGTGGTCTGGGGGACTCAACACTTTCATCTGTCTTTGTACGGTCAGAAGTTTTTCCTCGTCACCGATCACGAGCCCTTGCTAGTGTTGAAGCGACTCACTAACTACACAGGCATGATTGGACGTTGGGCGGTGCGCTTACAGGAATACGACTTCAACATCATCCATGGAAAGACGGAGAGGCACGACAACGCGGACGGACTGACACGTCTGCATCGATCAGCTAAAGTGCCTAAGGCGGAAGAGATCATCCCGTGGAAGGAACTGGAATCGGCGAACAGGCCCAAGTACGAACAAGTGCCAGTCCTTCCACGTGGCAAGAAGCAGGCAGGTGGTCATGGGTGACGGAGGTAATCCTACAACTCCCCTCTCTCCCCTCTCCTCCTCATCTCTCCTCTCCCTGCCTGATAAATTTTGTTATATTTGAGAAGCGATTTCTCGCGTATACTCGGTCTCTATGCGCCCTAGCGGGGAGGGATATGCGGAATGGATAGATTGTCGACAGTGTGTCGCACGAGCCCACGGCTCGTGCATCCAATGTCGAAATGATAGTAAGCCTTGGTTGTGCCCCTTGTGCCGGATTGATAAAATCCCGACCGAGGCTCGCTTTTTAGACGCCACATCAGAAGGGTTAGAAAAGACCCAGAGGTTTAGAAGGGCCGAGGTATGGATGGATGTTGCCTTGATTGCTACCATAGTGGGTAACCCCCTCCAGGACTTCACCAAGGCAAATCGGAGGAGGGCCAATGAAAGGGCTTGGGACTACCTCTGGAATGAGGGACGGCTGGAAAACCGGAAAACGGATGGTAGTGGGATTCGGATGGTAGTGCCGCACCCGTTCATGAGGTATGACTGGGTGAAGACAGCGCACGAGGAAACAACTGGCCGTTTTGCCGTACGGATCACGGAGGCGACAATCGACAAAAATGAGTGGTATTGGTCCAATATTCGCGACGATGTGAAGTTCATCGTCGCGAACTGTCAGGTCTGCTCTGCAGACAAGGCGCCGATTCAGCCGCCAAGATCAATAGTACCGACGGTAGTTGAGCGGTCTTTTCAAAGGGTTAGCATGGACACCACCGATATTGTGGTGCCCCCTGGACCCAATAGTTGTGAATATTCAATCCTACTCGTATTCATGGACCATTTTTCGAAATGGATCGAGGCGTATCGTTGTCGTACTCGACAGGCGGCCGAAATTGCGTGATACGTCAATCGGTTTTTAGGGATGCACCAGGACACGGAGGAAATTCTGACCGATAATGGGGTAGAATTCAGGGAAGAAGTCTTGAGGAATTTGGTCGTACATGACGTCGCTATTCGGAATACCACACCCCATATGTCGCAATCTAATGGGCTGGTAGAAAATGCAAATAGGGTGATAAAGACTACGCTACGACGCAATATCGACGCGTGGGACCCCACGCCCTGACCCGATATCGTAGATCACATCCTGGCGGTCCATCGAGGGACGCCCCACGAATTGACGGGCCTGAGCCCTTTTCAATTAAGGACCAATAGCCTGGCATGCGTTTTAATACCAAGCCTCTCGGACGAATCTTCGCTGAACCGACGGCCCACCAGGGCCATGGTTCGCGACAAGGCCAAGCGACACATGGAATTGGTGGAAAGGTCCCTGCCTCGATTAATCCGAAAGCGCCAGAAAATGACCGAGTTGGCCCACGACCGACAGGTCCGTAGTTACGAGGTCCGGAACGGGAATGCGGGTCCAGGGCCCCAGTTCAAATTAGGGGACTTGGTGCAGGTGAGGAAATGTGCTCGCCAAGGTAAGATAGCACCACGATTCTTCGGGCGATTCCGGGTGATCGAGCTTCGACCAAACGGAGTGAGCACCGTGCGCCTCGTGCCGGAGGTCTCGGGAACCCGATCGGCGCGACCGATCATTCGCCGCGTGTCTTACCTGCGTCCCCTCCCTTCCTCCCCATCTCCTGCACCCTCTTCCTCTTCCTTGGCTAGGGAAGAAGACAACGACTCTCCATCGCTTTCTTCCTCCCCTGCATTTCTCGCCTTTTCCCATAATCCATCCCCGCCACCATCGCCATGAGTTTTCTTACGGAGCGAGCTCTCGGCGATCATCTGCTAGCGCCACGATGCTACATCTCAATGATTCGGCAGGTTCATCATCCGCGGTTCAATTTGGATCTTCTACGACTCGCGCAATTCTTCTGCACTTCGGGGGTATATATAGCACCCGAGTTCCGATTCGCGGGTCGTCACCAAGCGGTTGTGCTGGCAGAGGCAGTAGTTGTCCATCGGCGGTCAGCTCCAGGGATCAGACACGTGTCCACAGTTGTCGCCTTCAGCGGCGAGATCAGCACGATCAGTCCGTTGCAGCATACAACTATCCGGACGTCACTAAGGGAGTGGGGACAACAATTGGCAGCGGAGTGGAACCATTGGCTCACACGCCACGGGGACAATCTTGTCCCTATGGACGACATCGATCTTGGTGGGATTTGAGCGTCCCAGCGCGAGCCGGCCGTGGTGCTTCCATAACTTTATCCCCTTCCAGTGTCCCCAATGAACCGCTCCCAACTCTCCACCTTCGCCCTTCCATCTCTCTTTCCCACCTTTTCGCAGTTTGGTCTTCACCCTCGCTTCTCTTTCTGTTTGGAGCCGCTCGCTGTCCACCTCCTCGATCCAAGGCAGTGGAGGCTCTGGTGTGAACACTTCGTCGATCTTTTGGTGTGCCTAGTCAAAGTGCGACTCACGTGGACAGGGGACGAAGAGCATCGCGCTTGGATCGAGTACTTGGAGTTGCTGATCATCTAGGCTTGGAGGACGGACGTGGAGGGCGATCTTCTCGGATTCCTGTTCGGATCGGTGCAGCCCGGCCATCGCCAGCTGATCGTGCAAGAACTCACAGTTCCTCTCGCGCAGTTGCTTGACGATCTCTCCCTTGAGATCGTCTCGCAGAGCGATAAGAGCCCAGTCCCACACGTCCTCACACGAACGCTGACGTCGTACCTTCAATGGTCAGCATGCCTGGAGGAGTCGGGAAGCGGCCGCAACCCGCCATCGCAGCGGGGATATCTAGACCCACGGGAGATAATCGACCTCGCTTTCTTCCAGGATTGAACGGCCTCTGAAGACGAGGAGTTAGCGATCGAAGAAGAAGAAGAAGAAGAAGAAGAAGAAGCTGTTGAGGAGGACGACAAGGAAGAGACACCGGAAGAGGGGAGTTATAGTGAACACAGCAGAGTGAGGAGGAGGAAGAAGAAGAGGAAGAGCTAGAGCTGGAAGAATCTGAGTGGGAGATCTCGGCAGAGGAGGCGGAACAAACGGACGCTCAGGCAGAGGACCTCGAGGCAGCGCGCAAGGGAGAGGAGATCGCGGCCGGAAAGCGACAACTGGAATTCGCCAACGGAGCAAATTTGCAGATCGCTGACGATCCGGCCCGAGATCCGGAGCCGCCCAAGCCCGAAGATAGAGACCCAACGGCCGAGACTTCGAGCGCATCAGCAAGGCGGCGACGAAGCCGATCCCCCTCCCCCCCACCTCCGACCGTCCATTAGTTCGAGCCCGTACTGATGCAGGCCATCGGGCTTCGTCCCTGGTCGTTGTCCCGTCGTCCCCTTGACCATCTCACCCTCCGCCAAATTACCACCCGTGTCACCTTCCCCCGTAACCCCTTCCCCATCGATACCTTCCGATTATTCTACTCAACTCGCCTCGTTGTTACTATTCACCCTCATCCCTCGACCCGGTGCACCCTCCCCGACTTCTGCCTTCACGCCCTTCTCCTTAGTGCCGCGTGGCGAGGCCACAATATCGTCGAAGTTTATTGCATGATTACAGGGACTATCCCCACATGCGAGAACTACGACCATTTCCGTGCGGCACTCTTCCGAACCTTCGCCACTCTGTATCCCGATTACCTCGTCTCCCTCCCCCACAGTGGTAATCGCTTCCCCCGTTTCCACCGGATCGTCCGATATCAGGAGCTTCCGGAAACGGTGGCGAGGATGGAAAGTTCCCCCTCGCCATGCCCTCATATATCGTCTCCCCTTTCCCCTCCCCGGTGGACATTGATGATCAGTTGAATGGTGTGCGTGCTCCTTCACACGGTAAGTGGCAACTTAGAAAGCTCCGCATGTCGATCGATTAAAGAGATCGACACGTGTCAAGATTCAAGCAAGCAGGAGCTTGCTTAAGATTGGAACCCCCTGGGCGTCACATATGTCACATATGTGACGAACCGATTTCTGTTCCGCGCGATTTTCTGCGAGGTAGCAACTAAGCTGGGAAGGATGGACCAATTACAGGAGATCGGGATTGAAGGGAAATTGCATCAG
>BFEA01000024.1:5472025-5489052 GCA_003427395.1 Chara braunii | reverse complement strand
TCGCTTTGGATTCTCCTCTTACGGCTGTCCGTAATCACACCCCCTGTAGGTACGCCGTTCAATCAAGTGGCTGATCGAGAACACAGAAGCGCTGTCGCAGCCACAATCAGACTGGCGGTAAAARGGACACTGTGCACGACGTGCACGCTTCGCTTTCGTTTTCCCTCCTGCAACCTCCCCTGTCAACRTCAAGCAGCGATCCGAGTAGGGCGCGCMATGCACACTCTCCCCGTTTCCTKCCAACTGGCTGCTYACAAGTGCRGTCAAGTGGGCGGAGAACGCCTCGCTCGCCCGTTCGCCGTCCGCTCCTTCAYTTCCCTTGATGCAGGCCGCTGCGTACACCTTGCATGCTGAAACCGTCTCCTTGCGAATGCATACCCGTCTCAGTCCAACCTTCCTCCCCATATGCTACCGGGCACAGTCGTCCACCCCGGGCCATTTCGTCCCTGGCTCCTGCAACTGCCTGGGCGTGGACTCCTCCTCGTACCAGCTGAGGCGGGTATCCCTTGCACGTGTGCCCGAGTGCCCTCCCCCATTCAGACCCACTCGTGGCCCCTCCTTCTGTGCGCGACGACTGCAGCACAAGCACCGTGGATTTTCTCTGCCTGTCACGCCACGTTGGCCTGGAATAGGAACTAGCCCCGTCTCCCCCAGAGGTACCAGCCTTTAGACCCGCAATTTAGCTAAAGTCCAGATTCGGGTACTAGGCGAGATTGCAGTCCTTGCACCGTTGCAACTGCGCTGTAGCTGCCCCATCCCAGCACGTCCTGATCCAGTAATCGAAATCCCCACTCCGTGCGGCCATTGTGTTTCATGGAAACCACGCCGTGTCAGTTGCTTACTGCGGTTCACACCGCGGCCCGGAGGTGCCATGCCGTCCCTCAGATGTGCCACTGTACCGCATCAGATAAGCTGAATTGCCATCATTCTGTCTCAGACCTGAAATAAACGCCGCGTAATTACCGAGYCTGAAGTAAAAGTYCGTGACGGTCCCGRCCCCRAAATATACCGTCCCAGTATGAGGTGGCGCCTACCCACACTSAGTACCGTAGGTAATACCAAACCTGCCCCGGACCTGAAGTAGGCAGCCTTAACGGTGCCAGCGCTGAAATACGCCGCCATTGGTAATGTCGAACATGGAATAAGTCGCTGCGTCGTCTCCGCACCTGAAATAAATATCCGTGTTGATCTGAAAATAACCCACGGTGATAGTCCCGATCCTGATATGGAATGCYGCAACGTTTACGGACCTGAAATCAAGTTATCGCCGAGGTCCCAAGYCTGAAATAACTGTCTCAGYGGTCCCGGTCCTGGAAATAAATCACTACACCGGCCGTAGACCCGAAAATAAGTCACYGTGATGGTCTCTACCCTGAAACAAAACGACGCCGTCCTCATACCTAACCACGTGCAGGTCGGTTACTGTAGGACGCGGCCTCCCCATAACAATTYYGTACCATACCGTCGGCCCAAGGTAGCACCACCCCATGTTGTCCATRCCACTCCCGCTYTCAGAGCATCTCAAGTGCGGTATGTTAGTAATCAAGCARAACAGGAAAAGTGACGCAGGGAATCTCGACCATCGGCAATAGTGAAGACTGTTAAAATCCGGTGACAATGACCTTTCCGGGGTCAGGGCTGATAGCGGGTAATCAAGGCGAGATTAGACSGATCACCCATCAGTCATGGGGTYTCCGTCCYCTTTCATCGTTCTTAATCATTCTTCGTTTTCCTTGATTCTATTGTCGGGAATGGTGAATTAACCGTAAGATCCCCAAAGTTAAATTTTGAGGAAGTTTAAATAAATGGCCGAATTCTTTTTGTTTCTTTTCYCTTTTACCATTTTTAATCTTTTCCTATGTTTTTAATTYCATTGCCGGGAACATAAAATAATAAGGGTATTCCCCGTAGATTTAAATGCCGTGAAAAATAAAGAAATTAAAGGATATTATATTTTTYCCTTCTCCCCTACTGGTCTTAATCCCTTTTCCCCCTCTTTAATTATGGTACTAAAATAGACAAAAATTCGAGGCCTTATTTCGGCCCCGGTCGTATGCTGCAAAAACGTTGYGGCGAGGTCAGTTCCCGCGATGCCTCTCCGCRGCAGGCCAATCCGGGTCTAAYCCTCTGAACGRCTGGAAATGGCGGTCTCTAGATATRCCGAGTGCRCCCACCCATCTCACTATCTTTGAGGGTTAGTCGTAAGGTTCAGTGTGCCCAGAATCAGGGGTACCCTGAGTTCCYCTAATTCCTGCTGCCCGGTCAAACCAGAGTACCGTCAAAACACGGACTTGCCCTTGAGCCTAAGTCCCAAAACCGCAGATTTCAGGTGGCGCACTGCTTGTGGCCGCCTGACAGTTAGCTCGGACTACTTCTCGACGCCCCCGTCGAACCCTTACCACTTTCGTAAGACGAAGCGGACGAGCTTGAGGGTGATGACCCGTAAAGGACGCCTATGTCGGCGTTCAATTGTCTTATGTCTCTGTTTGTTATGAGTCCTGGGGCTAAAAAGATGTTTCTTGACTTTCCCGTTTCTTCTGGTTTTTGGCCTCGGCACGGTCCTCTTTATCTTCTGTCTTTGCCCCGGGAAGGGTGCCGACCCGCCAGTACGTCTAACGCGAACTCTCCGTCTAACCCTCTTGAGCACGAATAACCATTTCTTCTCTCTTCCTCTTTTCTCTACTCTTTTCCTCTTCTTGGAACTCTCCCCTGCCTCGAATCGCCTCAAGGGGGCTCCATCTTCCATTCTGGCTTTTCCTTTCCCTTTTGGGCTTGTCAGCGATAAGGTGGGTGAGGCCCTGGGTCTAAACAGTTTTAACCTAGCACCCGCCACTGGGTCCTTCCATTTGGATCCGTCTAACTCTGCTATCATATATGCACCCCAGTCGAGTGCCTCAATCACTCTGTAAGGTCCCATCCATCTGTTGGCGAGTTTTCCGGTCCAGGTCCTCTCTAGTGCTGCGTCGTAGAGAAGGACCATATTTCCTACGCTCACCCTCTCTTTCCTAATCCGCACATTCTTATCCCATCTCTCTTTGCCTTTGTCCCTTTCCCCCGCCAGACAATCTGCCGCTGTCATAAGGTTATCTTCCAAACCGTAGGCTATCTGTCTCGTTCGAGCAGCTATGAGTTCCTCTCTGGACATCTCCTCCGCCCAGTCGACGGTTGTCCAGCTGTCGACGTGAAACTCTATGGGGAGTGGACAATGTCGCCCAAACCACAAGGTGTACTGTGGGTATCCGGTACTAGCCCGGACCGTGACGTTGTCCGCCCATATTGCGTATCGAAAATATCGTGGCCAATCACTGTCCTTACCTTTGCACCACTTGGATAGTGACGCTATCAGAGTCTGGTGCCCCCTCTCTATTGGGGAGTTCGATTGTGGGTGGTAGGCAGTGGCTATCGAAACTCTCGCCCCAGCTCTCTTGAACACACTCTAAACCTCGTCAGCTAGGAGTTCCGCCCCTATGTCCATCACTATCTTGCTGACACAACCATACCTAGATAAGTACTTTAGGACGAAGTTTTTCACTTCCTTTGCCGCCTTACTCCTGATAGGCCTATCGTCCACGAACCCAGTGAAATCGTCTCGTATGTTCACGACGTAGTTCATATTGCCTACCCCTTTCGGCATCTTCACCAGATCGATGTGTACCTTCTCTCCTGGTCTGGTCGGATAGGATGGATGAAGTGGCTCTTCGTATTTCACAAGAGCTCTCTTCTGGCACTCCTCGCATGTCATACAGTACCTCTCGACGTCCTTATACTGTCCTTACCACCAGTACAACCTGCGTACCTTTTCGTAGGTTCCTTTAACTCCGCTGTGTCCTCTCCTCAGGGTCATAGACTACTCGTAAGGGCATCTCCGAGCCGACCGGCCTTCGAGACAGATGGCCAGCTCTAAGGCAGTACTGTGCCGCTTGTCTCCGGATATCTGATTCTTGACTCTCCTCTCCTGACAAATGTAGCCCGATCGTTCGGTATTTGCCCTCGTAAAGGTTAACCAGAAATCGCTCGGTGCGTCTTGGCTCCGCCATAGTCAGGACCCCAGCTACTATCGGGCGCTCGACCTCAAAAGGGATGCGCGAAAGTCCATCTGCCACAACATTTTTAGTGCCAGATATCTTCTCAACTGTGTAATCATATAGCCGAATCTGTATTAACCATCGAGCGATGGTCGGGTCCGTTAGACTAAAGTCCTTCTGGAGGACAGAGACAACCGCGGTGGGATCTACTCTCAAGATGAACCGTCGCCCATAGATATAGTGTCTGAACGTGTTTAGACACCGCAGAACAGCTAACACTTCCTTCTTGAATTGACTGTGGTTACGCTCAGCCGTATTAAGTGTTCTACTCTCAAATCTTAACGGTCTTTCCTTCTCTCCAGCGTCCTTCTGAGACAACAATCCACCAACCGAACAAGGTTCAGCATCCGTGGATACTATAAAAGGTCTCTCGGTCTCATCGTCAAAGAATGGCACGCCCAGTACGCGTCCTCCCTCCTTAAATTCGTTTTTAAGGTCTTGCATAGCCGTTTCCTGCGAGGAATCCCAGTAGAATTTTTCAGTCTTTCGAAGGACTAACCTTAATGACTCAGTCTTCTCCACATACCCCCGTATGAATATACGCCAGTAACCGACCACTCCCAGAAACTGTCGGACCTCGGTTGAACTATGTAACGGTGTCGGTCAACTCAGGAGTTTGTCTAACTTTGCCGGATCTGCTCGGCGTCCTCTCGAGTCACAAATAAAGCCCAAGATCTTAATAGTCGAGACGACCCATCGACTCTTTGTCCCTCTGACCGTGAAATTCGCATCGTCCAGCTGCTCGAGTACCGTGCAAATATCCGTTAGGTGCAACTCGACGAATCTCCTAACTCCTGGTACAACCTCGGTCTCATCCTTATTTACTGGTCCTTTTATAGGAAAGTCATCCAGAAAAACTTCAACCTTATCAGGGATGAAGTCCTTTAGGACGGCTACCATGGCTCTCTGAAAAACAGCTACCCCATTAGTCCAACCCATAGGGACAACCATCATTTGTATCAGTCCTAATGGCGTGTGCATAGTTGTGAGGTGCCTGTCCCTAGGATCAAGCGGTACCTCATCATAGCCTGAGAACAGATCACAGATCGAAAAAATTGACCTGCCTGCGGCGCCTTCTGCTAGTAAATCGGAGTGTGGCACGGAGTCCACGTCTCGTATCGTCACCGCGTTGACCTTCTAAAGGTCATGGATCCATCGGATCTTGCTATTCGGCTTTCGTAGGAAGAACCATCGATTAGCATAAGCGCTATCAGACGACTCTGCTACATGGGAAACCATCTTTTCTTTCAGAAAAACGATAACTTCTTCCTTCTCCTTCTGGGCGTATTTTCATCCTCCGTCATTCCAAGGAACATGTAAAATCGTGTAAATCCTTGCTGGCTTAGCGTATCGAGGGTCAACCCTACCACGCTCTGCGTCATTGAAAGCTATAGCCTTATCGCATTTCTTCAGGATTCTATCACACGTTCTCGCTCCTGTGGGGTTAGATTTCCATCTCCGATGTCAATCCCTACTATTCTTTCTTCCGTTAGGCGTTGCGGCTCCTTTTTCTCCCTTTCTTTGATTTCTTTGGCGATCTTTTCTTCTGATATCCCTTCCAGTGCAGATCGCTCGCGGCCCACCGCCGTTGGCTTAACTTTTTGAGCTACTCGCTTGTGTCGCTTGGGTAGCTCCCCATAGGGGGCCGTGCCCTTAAAAAAAACACAGATACCACCCCGCCAAATTCCTCATCTGTCTCCTTTGGGTACGAGTTGCCGTCTACTATCAGCCGACTCCCCAAATCTTCCACTTCCACGATCCCACCTTCTTCCTCTGTGAGCAGTGGTCCATACTTCTTCTCACGAAATTGCACCGCGCGGCCAGAGATAGGTAATGACTTAATCTGATCACTAGGTCTTGCTCCCACTGCGGGAGCTGCTCTGTTCCTTGGGTCCCACGGCTCCACCGTCTCAATCATAACCTACGTCTCATCTAGCTTCTTAATGGACTAAGTTTGGCTCCCATCCGGTCGCTCTATCGTCACCGTATGCACGTGGCTCAACCACGTTCGTCCCAAGAGCAGATCGGAGCTGCAGTTCTTGACTGCAAAGATGGGCAGGGTCACTCGTACCCCTTGGACCTCTATGACTGCCTTGTGACAAACCCCAGTGATCTGTTGCTTTCTCCCATCAGCAGTCTCAATCTCGAATAGGTATGACCTATCGAGGCCCAGTCCAACCTGTACTGCCAGATCCTCGTCTATAATGACAGCCTCACTGCCGTTATCGATCACAGCATGTAGTACCGCTCCATCGTTTATGATCGTCTCCACGGCCCCACTACCAAGTATGTAAAACTTGTCTGGTGGCACACCTTCCATCCCATCAAGAAGGACTGTCGACATGCGATCCGCTCTGGCAGTCACCCCCGTTACTGCTACGGTAGGAGCTTCCGCCTTAGGGGCCCCCTGAGCCTCCTCTGATAGAGGTATGCGAGTCTTCTGTGTGATCATCTGTAATTCATCGCGGGCTGGCTTCGATGCCGCCAGGTACTCAGGAATTGAGCACTGCATGGGATGCCGAAGGGCCCGTCTCAGTGGCTCGACCGTGTCAATCTCATCCAGCGAACTCTTCATCAAGAACTTCTTTACTCCCCGCTTTCGCGGCAAAATAATAACCTCCTCTCCATCGATCCGCTGCCCGCCGTCCTTCTCCGCCATCACGTAATCCGTCTCGGTCTTCTTCGATGTAGATCCTCTCGTAGACTTGGTAGCTGCCACCCTTATGGGTGTGGTCGCCATATCTCCTTCAAAAGTTATCTTGATGCTCTGGCTCCTAACCTGCTCCTTTCCTTTACTCGGCTTTACTCTCCTTGCTTCGACATTCTCCTTCATCGAGGGGAACATCGATACATCTCCCAGATCATCTGCCCATTTGACGTACTTGCGGTCATCAAGCACGACAAGGCCTTCATCTATTGCTCGTTTGAGATTCGGGCAATCTCTCTTGATATGATCATCCCCCCTGCAGTAAATGCAAGAGTACCTGGGTGTGGGTGGCCTGTCGTCTGCGCTCCTAGAAGTCGAACCCCTGGCTGCTCTGGGGTCAGGGGACTTTGGATACGGGTCAGCCAAAGTGCCATATCCCCCTCTCTCATTCCTGCCGCGCGAATCATTGCGGCGGTCTCCGTATTCGTATCGCCCGCGTGAATCATCGCGTCGGTCTTCTCGGTCGTATCGCCCGCGTGAATCATCACGTCGGTCTCCTCGATCGTACCGCCTGTGTGAATCATCGGGCCGATCCCCTCGGTCGTATCTCCCGCGTGAATCATCACGTCGGTTTCCTTGGTCGTACCGCCCGCGTGAATCATCACGTCGGTCTCCTCGGTCGTATCTGCCGCCCCTGTATCCGTCTCGATCCGACCTCTCATATCTGTCGTTTCTACGTCCATCGCGGTCCGATATCTCATATCTACTATCCCTGTATCCATCTCGCCGGTCCTGATCCGACTCCCACCGGCATCGAGAGTTGCCTCTACCCCCGTCAGGCTCATAGCGAGGGCTACGCGAGTAGTCATCCAGTCTCCTAGCACGCCTTTACATCTCGCGAGTCCTGCGGTCCCGGTCTATCTCATCATCCCTACGTCGCCATGGCTCATCGTCTCTCTCCCTTTCCCTCGTACGATAATCAGTCAGTGTTCGAGGATTTCTATCCTCAACACTCCTCCAGGAATCAGTGTTCCTCCGGTCCCAGCGAAGGGAATATGGCCCTCCGAGCTTGTCCCGATATGCAGTGGCTCTTGTGGTGGTTACAATCTCTGTAACCTGTCTTGTCAATCCCTTTACCATGTCCCTTATCTCCTTCACTTTTTCGGCCACGGCTTCATTCTTCTCCGACCAGGGATGGTCGTTAAAATCAGGACATCTATCGGTGACATACTCCTTGTAGAGGGAAAAGTCACGTCTCCTCATCCCTCTCCACACCAAGTCCTTGTAGTCATCTGCCTCTGTCTTTATCGCGAGCTTTAGGACTTCTGGGAAGTAAAGCTTGTCGCGCAAAAGATCTCTAAGTATACTCTTTTGCCTACCTTTGGACAAGTGTCCGATGAAGATAGTACAGCGCTCGACCTCTGAGATCTTCCCCTTCTTCATCAGCACGTCGGAGATCTTCTGGAAACGCATCCCAAATGCCCGTACGCTCTCATCTTCATCTTGAGTCATCGTCTCAAGATCCTTGATGGAGTACTTGTTATCCTCCAATTTGTAAAGCTCAACGAGGTTCTTCTTGTACGTAGTCCATTTTCCATCCTTCGGTCGAGCTTCCTTAACTTCCCTACCGAGACTCGGGTCCACATTAAATAAGAAGTTCTCTATAATCTCTTCCTCTAACCACTGACTCTGACTTGCATGAAACTCCCACTTCTCCAGATATTCTGTGATGCCATAACCCCTAAAAGTAGGTGGCTCAGAGACCTTGTGCGTAATAATATAGCGGTCCTTGCTCTCGTAAGGGACCGGATGCGACTCCCCTGTCTGAGGGTCGAAGACTCGCCTGAGCGGCGCTCTGTCTCTATCTCTGTCCCTCCAATAGGAATCCCTTGAGCTCTCTCTCCAGTCGTCTCTGTGCCTATCCGCCATGGTCTCCCTCCGCTCATACTCGGGGGAGCGTCGTCTCGTCGCTTCTCGTCGACCGCTCGAGGTTCCCGTCTTCAGTGCCTCCTGCGGCTCCGTCATGACCGGCTCGCCCATTACGTCGGGCTCTCCGTCATAGGTTTGGTCAGCCCATCTCAGCGGTGCGTCCCGCCTAATTCATTCCTTCAGATCCCTCAGAGCTCAGTTGGGCGATGTCCTGTACTCCTCTCCTGTCTCGGCCGTGGTCGGTTATGGCCCCATCGTGTCTGGTTCCATAGGCCACCAGAAGACGTAGTTAGGCACTCTCGCCGGGTGTCACAGCCCGGACTTATGACAGTTGCTGCAGCCCGGACCTGTGACGGAACTCACAGCCCGGACCAGTTTCAGAACTCGCAGCCCGGACCAGTGACATAACTCGCAGCCCGGACCAGTTTCCTTGTCACGGTTCACGCTCGTCACGAACCCTAACTCTCGATTCCCCTGATCACTACCACCAGTACTCGGTTCCGGTCGCGGATCTCGTGCTCTCCCTCTATCCCAAGAATCCCTGTGTCTAGGTAGACCTCCCCTTCGGGATCGGCCAACAAGGCCACGCCTCTCCAAATCTGCAGTATACCCGTGACAGGATCTCTACACCACCGCAGATCGCAGTCCCAAGCCTAGCCAATGTCTCCTGATCAACACCCCTCAAGAGCCTCCGAGCGTCTAACTCCGCCCTCCTTGTTAGGTCTCCTAGCCCGTCCTGAATCGGGTAGCGTGCTGAAGGTGGAAGCTCTCCTCCTACTGCCATCCAAAGTCGCTCACCGACCTTTCTGACCTGTACTTTCTTTCCAAGAGTTTCCAACCTCTATTTCTCCTCCTTCAATTCCCAAACAGCTATGAGGTCATCTGTCTAGCACCTGAGGTAAGTCAGTGCTATAGCCACTCGTAACCTCATCGCCGACAACTCCAAAATGTCATAGAATGTCTCAAAATCCTCCTCATCTCCACTATCTTCTATGACCTCTAAAGTCTTTATCGACTCCTTCCAGTACCGATCGTGAGCGGCTAGCACCCTGAGTATGGCACCGTCTGTTACAACTCTCCCTAACTCTCCAGCTTTCCTGGCTTCGCTTTCTTCAACCTCTCAGCCTCTCTGGTCGTCTCGTACCATGCCCTTATCCACGACCGCCTTTCGAAGGGTGTTACTCGGAGTACGTATTTTATCCTCCGTCCTCCTTTTATTCCAATCCAAAGTCCTGTCCCCCTGGCCTCACGCAGCGCACGGCGGACACACTCTGCCTCCTCAACTATGCACAGGCGGGTATGGAGCTGGAGCTCTACGATCACTAACACCAATGGTCCGTCCAGTCTCCCTACCACATGCAATGAGTACCGATCCGTCGTGTGTAGTGCAGTCCCGCTCATGTCCTGTCACTACCTCCCTGCGTTACCTTGTCCTCGTCACGCCCTCTGCAGACCTCTCACTAGTTCCTTCGCGTGATACGCTTCTAGCCTTTACCCTCTCCAAAAATTCTGATCTCCATGCCTGGATAATCTCTCTTTCCTCCCTAAACAGACTTTCCAACTCTCTCGTCACGAGCTCAGCCCTATGCAACTTGCTGTCATCCTGGCACGACCAGATCTCCCTTAACTTGTTCCCCAACTCCTTTACCTGGTTCAAAAGCGGTTCTTTAATGCGCTCTCTCACCCTTCCAACTGCGTCACTCTCCTCTTCCATACTCAGTCTTCATCTTTTTCCAGCTCATCCTCTCATCCTTGCTCTAGGCTCCGCTACCGTCTCGTCGTGGAAGTGCTCCGCACGCATATAGCCATGTGACCATATCATCACCTCATAGGAAATCGAGGTCTGGAAGGTCACCCGCGCCAGTACATCAGCTCTATGCTCGTGGATCAAATCTCTGGCTCGTTGCCGGCACTCCCTTGCCGTCAAATCCTCTTCTACGTATGGTTGGAGAAGTACTGTCACATTGTACCCTGTGCTTACCAGTTGCTCTCCTACACGCATCACTGTGGCCGTCCTCCCCGGCATTCCCTAAGCTGCGGCCTCGAAGAGAAACCTCACATCCTCTAGCCCCACGTAATCGATCTCCGCTCGTTTCCTGCAGTACCTAATCAGATCGACTGGCCTCAGACAGTCCACCCAGCTAGTAACGTCTATGATGTCGTTAAGCGTCTCTCTACTGGGTGGTTCCCACCTCACACAAATGGCATAGTAAACTTCCCTGAAACGGGTCACTAAGCCCTCCTAGAGCGCGTAAAGTGTGTGGTCCACTGCTCTACTCAAACGTTCTATACTGCCATAGGTCTGCCCTATCACGAAGGCAGGAAGTCCGAATCGCCAATCCTCTCGCGGGTAGAGGGTCAGGTGCGGAGGACCGTATACCAAGCGGCTCCAGCGCGTCCTCCCCCCAGAGAGTCTCGCTAGTTGTTGGTTAACGATCACTCTGGCCAACGACTCGCTCCTCCACCAACTCCTGCTCGCCCCTGCGAGCGTCAGTCCTATCTCTAAATCGTGTGCTCTATCTGCTATCAGATGTCCGACCCCTTCTAGATCATGAGTCCTCTCGGGTCGTTCGTCTCGTAGTACATTGTCCAAAGGAAGAGTCCCTCTGCGAGCCACGTTCCCAAGTATCGTATCGGAACACGCCCTGTCCCTTCTAACGCCACAGGAAGTGGAATGTCATATCCAACCGTCGTCTCTCTGGGTCCCACAAGCTTCCTCACACTATACGATTCGGACTCTAGTGAGAGAACATAAGCTAACCAGGCCACTGAATCACTCCTCATCTCCTCTCCGACTCTCGATCATCATCACTCTACTCCCTCCGATGCACCCTATCTCTCGACGTTGCTAACTCCTCAGACAACTCTCGCACTTAGGTCCAGTATGGTCGAGTAGGTGCTGTGCGCTCTCCCGTCTGCTCCATGGAAGTAGATAGTAAACTCGACGTACCTCTGGCTCCTCCGTATCTCCACGGCATGTTCCGTCATGAGTCCGATCTGTCGCTCAACAATCTCTAATGCCTCTCCTTCCCAGCCACCCGTCCTATCTCGTCGCAGGGAAAGAGTCACCCTCAGTATATCCCGGTCTGTCATACTCTCCAYTACTCCCTTCTCTAAACCTCACTCGGATATGTCCTGCCTCTAGTCGTCTCATGCATCTGGCATATCCTCATCTGTGTCCTCATCTACCCTCTGCCCCCATGGGATGTCCTCCTGCCCCTCGGCCTGAAGGAGATGACCCCAACCGTCCTCCTGCGGCGCCTCTCCGCCTACCTGCTCCTGTCGCTCAACCCGCGCCAGATCTCCCCAGTCCTCGTCCTGGTCGCCCCAAGGGTCTATGTCATTGAAGTCCTCCCAATCCCGATCCTCGGCGTACCACGCAAGATCGTCAGCCTTTGGATATACTTGCTGGTAATACTCCTCAACCTCCCCGGTCGAGACGAGATGGCCCGACCTCTCCTCACGAGTCTCGGCTAGCAGCTGTCCCACACCAGCTAAATGATCAGTTGGCCTTCGAGCCTCTCTCTCTAGCGTCGTCCAAAAGGCTAGGGGCTGGTACAAAGAATACAGGTCAGGGCTCCCGGTAGGTACAATGGCCCGCAAGAACTCAACCAACTGGAGCCCTTGCTCGCCTACAAGTGACCCCGCTACAAACTGCGCATACAGCACCCAGTCCCTGTCAGCGTACCCTCGGCAAAGGCCGTTCAAGTCAAGAGCCGCAAAGTAGATCTCACCCAGACGTCCAAGCCCCCAAGGCTCCTCCGCCACGAAGCACGGAAGTGTCACATGCAGTCGACTGCTAGGATATGGGAAGTGTCCCCCAATCCTCAAGGTCGTCGTCACTCTTCGAACACCCCCGTGCAGCCGCTCTACCTCGCCCCGCGCGGAGTCCGCTCGAGCCAGTAAGATCCTCCTCGCGCTCTGCTCCTCTCGCCAATGATCGTGAACGATGCCGTGAAAATAGACTGTGGCTAGCACCTCCCGCGAGTAATAAATGTGGCCCACTACGTCTATGCTAGTCGTGCCTGGTCGTCGCCACCTCTGACTGTCTAGGTCAAACGTCTCGATGACATACGTCCACAAGTGTACGTCAGGGCCCAACACCGTCGATGACCATCGACTCTCTATCGCATCCGCGGAAACCCCTCTGGCCGGCAGATCCAGCGCCATCTTGCCTGGCGCTACTATCTCTGGAGGTTTAGGCCATCTAGTGTCGTCGATCTGAAGCTCCACTCCACTGGCCTGCTCTATCATCGATCCGCTCGCCACTATCCGTCGATATCAGTAGCTAAGCTCACTCAACCGCCGCTCTAATGTACTCCTCTGCCTCCTATGCCCAGACGGCTACTCCGATCCTGGGGAAGTGGGCATCCGTAACGTCGATCTCCTCCTCGTCAACCTCACTCTCTGGGTCGACCCAGTCTGGCTCCCAAGCGTCCTCGTCGTCCTCTCGCTCCCAACCCTCGTCGTCAAACTCGTCCTCGACGCGGTATGGGGCCTCTCCTATAGCCTGGTAGTACTCCGCCAACTGATGGCCGTATATCAGAGGTCGCCCGACGTCCTCACTCCACCAGCTCCCCAAGTCGTCTGAGAAGAGCCGCCCAATGCAGGTCACGTACTCAGGGCCTGCTCGGAGCTCACGGTCTAGCCAATCCGAAACGCACAGAGACTGGGGCCACTCGTCGCCTATCGAACGGATCAGCTCTATAAGCTGAACCCTCTCGTCACCCCAGCGAAGCCCACCGACCGCGAGCGAATAATAGATATAGTCGAGGTCGACAGGCCTTCTCGCCAGGATCTTGAGATCCTAATAGGCTAGGTATGTCTCGACCACTCCACCAATACCTCCGAGGACGCTCTTTACTACGAACGTCGGAACTATCGCCCGCAGACTCCTAACGCTGTACGGGAAAAACCCGTCCCGTGCTACCACCAGCTCGCCCGTAATATCTAGAGGAGGGCGCCCATGAAATAGGGTTAACGGGTCGCTCGAGTCCTCCGCTCGGAAGGCAGCTACCTCTTCCCTCAGGTAGCGTTTCGCCCTGCTAAATGCGCCACTAGTCCCTGTCGTCGCGAGGCTCATCACGGCCTCCGTAACCGCGCCCGGTCCTAAGTACAAGTAGGCCCTTACCACGCCCACTCCTTGCTAAGGCTGGTGCACTCTGTGCATCCAAAGCCACACGTCCTCTGACAGGACTAAGGACCTCCACGCAAACTGGGCGTCAACGTGTCGAACGCTGCGCCCGGGGATCGTGAGCTCCACCAGATCCCCTTCTATGGTGGCCTCATAGACCTCTACTTGCGCTCGCGGCCACATCCAACTGGCGACTAGGGAGAACGCAGCAAGAGGGATGGGTAGAAAAAGTGAAAAATAGGAGAAGAAGGTTTGTTGATTCTGAGGGAATTCCGCCAGCGCTTCGCCTCCCTTCGTTGGGAGCCCCGATGTCACGCTGTTGATCTATCTCCTAACTATCCAAAGGTCCCTTAGGGTGCTACAGGGCGGAGTCCCGGTTCTAGACAAGGCAACATGCCCTATAGTCGAGTTCCGTCGAATAGAAGGCGCGTGCTCTGTTCGAGGGAACGCCGCCTCCGACTACTCCAGTCACCCGTCAGGAGTACAAATGTCTTTCCCTACCTAAGAAACAAAATCAGAAGGCCCTCACCTTCTTTCGCCATCTTTCTAAATCATTTTAATATTTTTAGGAAATTTTAATGAATTTAAATAAATATAAACTACTCTTATCTTCTAGAAACCCACTGACCCTCGACTACTGCCTAGAGGCATGCAATGCTTTCCCTAGGGAGCAGCGCGACAAATGTGTTATTCTTTCCACCAATATTTTTCTGTATTTAACTCTATTTAATTTACAATAATTTCATTTACATAAGATACACCCCCCTTTCTTATTTTACATACACTCATGTCCCTTATATATGTCTTTAGGCAAAACTGCTTGACCACAAGGGTCCCCAAAAAAATTCGGCAGCACTTCGCCTCCCCCAGTGGGGATGGGGTGTGGCCGAAGGCCTCAAAATAGCCGCCGTAGGAGTATAGCAAAAGGGAAAAAATATCAAAAGAAAATTTTAATTTTTAACCAATTTTTGAGTATTTTCTCTAATTATTTCCTAATTAATTTGAAATATTTAACCAATTTTCTCGAAAATTGGGCAGCATTTTCCCTCCCCCTGTGGGGATGGGATTTGGAGCATCCGCCCCTAGCTCAACAACCTGAAAGAAAAGACATCAGAATTTTTAGAAATAAAATAAAAATTAATTAATTCTTTTTCCCTATTTTTAGTATTTTCTTTAAATTAATTATACAAAAAGAGAAAATGCCTAAAAATACGAAAGGCAAAATATTTCACATATATTAGCTTCTTCTTCGAGGTTGTTATCCGACTCAAAAACCCCGAATAAGTCTTCCCCTAACTAGGGTTTCCCCTAATTAGGGTTTTAACTAACTAGAGTTTTGGAAGCTCCTTGCGCAACCGCACGCTCACCTCCAAAACTCGTCCCTTCCCAAAATTTTTCCGTTAACTCCACTCGAAATCTGCGGTAACCTTGGCGAATCTCCTTTTCTTAATCCCTTTTACAGTATTTTACACGAAATTCAAAATAAATTATATTTTCAATTTTTGTCTTAGCTCTTTTTCTTAGCTGTTACATACCGTTCTTGCCTCTAACTACCTCCGTTTGCCCCGTCCAAGGTATCAAAACGACGAAAAAAATAAACTAAACAAATTTGGTCCAAGGGGTTATTCCAAAATAATGAACCAATTTTCCGCAAAAATTAAAAAAAAAAACTAAAAATTTTGAATTAATAAATAGGAAATAAAAAAAAATTCGTTATCTCAAAATCTGACTGTTAGATTTCAGCAAGATACGTATCATAACGTTCGCCTCCTCGAGAGGACGAACTTTGGCCTCTACGTTCTTCGTGAGAAAATCCGCAGATTACGAGATATCTAAAGAAACCTAATTCAAAAATTAATCAAAAATAGAATTAATCAAGAAAACGAGCTAATTAGTGCGTGGACTAATCAGCCCGCGCACCCCTGTTAATTGGGGAAGGCCGCGGCCTTGAGGGTGCAGTCCCCTCCCCGGCAACGGCGCCAAAGTTGTGAGGAAACCCGGGGAGGGGTCGCCTACTGTTCGCCGGAGCCAAGGGCAACGACGCCTGTCACTCGCCGTGCCCGCTTCCGAGGTCTTCAACGATCGGCAGGGTTAGTGGAGTTCATTTTGGCTGTCACGCCCCCTCTCGGAAATGCCCTGAGCATCAGAAATCCCTTGCTATAACCCAGCTCATTCTTCAATGGCAGAAACTTTCACCAGTTCATTCTGGAGTCTGAGCCCAAAGAACATCGGGAGTTCCAAAAGGGCAAATAAAAGTTTACTTTCAATAAGCTGTGCGATCAGCATGACAAGGCTCCGTTTACGGGGGAGAGCGAGAAGTTGCAGCAAGTCAAACGAAGCCCTTTCAGCAGCATTCAGCCTGTGAATCTACAGGTCTAAGTTAGAGTCGAATCTGGGTTACAGACAGTTACGTTCGGCGTGGTAAAATGTCCCTCTTTAAGTAGCCCCCTCTGAACTCAGGGTAAGTATTCTGATAAAAAAAAGTACAAAATAAATAAAATTGAGTAACAATCCAAAGAAAGTCCAATGTCACCCGCCCATATTTGTTCTCGCCAGTTCAACTCTCTCACTTTCTCTCCCTGTTTCCCTCCCCCTTCGCTGTTCGCTCTCTATCTCTGTTGCCTTCCTGCCACTCCCCCTATCTCTCTCTCTCTTTCTCTCTCACTGTTTTGTCCCTCTCCCTTCCCCGCTCTGTAACGAGTTCACATGATCAAGCGGGTTTTGTTCCCACTCAATGTGTTTATCCGCTAGTTGAGGRGGTTTCGCTGGTAACACTCAGAGGAGGAAAGCCATGGTACTTCTGGCTCTGTTCTGCCTGACTACAGCCTTGCTTCTCAGAGCTGTTTGAGCGGGTTAMCAAAYTGTGAATTCTGCATGCATTTGACCCACTTCTSGGAGCAGATTAATGCTCTTAATCGTATAGGAAGGAACCAAGCGTACCAAGCTTCARCAGTTCGCCCAGGGGAGAGACGGGCAAATCAAGCCTCAACACTCTGTATGTATCCACCTCACTTCRCAGGGCATATYTGTGTAYATYAAGTCCCCACGAACTCCATGTAATGGCACAGAAGAGAGACAGGCATACAAGGCCCGTGCAAATGCTTGTATTCGTCCCCCTTTTCGGGGCAGATTAACTTGATATTAGCTCAGAAGAGAGATGGGCATACAAGGCCCGTGCAAATGCATGTATTCCTCCCGCTTTTCAGGCCAGATTAGCACTCGTAATAGCGCA
>BFEA01000024.1:5417060-5428959 GCA_003427395.1 Chara braunii | reverse complement strand
TATTCCGCTGCGCTGTTCCCCAGCCCATGATGATGATGATGCAAATGTGTTGTTGTTGTTTTTCTCGTTGGTTTACTTGTTGCATTGTGCACATTGACATCTGGTGAATGTTGCATCTATGCTGCTGGTTGTTGCCACTTTCATCATTGCTAGRTCCTAGGCTGTTAGTGCATTTCACTTTCTGATATGCAACAGTGGCCCTTGAACAGCCAGCATACACGGCTTCTCTGTTTCCCTCCCCCTCCCCCTCCCCCTCCCCCTCCCCCCCCACCAGAAAGAGACATCGACTTATTAAAATTGCTGGAAATCAGGTCCAGCAGCTTCGTAGTGGAACTCACCATCATATCGCCACCCTTGACGAGGTGAACAACCGAGCCGCCATGCTGATACATGCCCTTGGTCGCCGGCGGCATACGGGCCATCACATCGTTGTTGTTCACAAACCGGAGATATCGCAGCATACCGTCTTTCCTCGTGTTCAGCCTCTCTAGGAAGTTGGCAAACTTTCCACACCCTACACGCGGTTGGCCGAAGGTGTACAGGCCTCCAATCCTCTTAATGAGACGCTGATGGCTGTCATCCGCAATGAGGAGTCCGGTGAAGACTGCGGCACATCCGGCTCCGATGCCATGTCCTCCCACGAAAAGTCGACATCGGACATCCATTCGAAGTATCTCCACCACTTCTTTCTTCACCAAGTCGTACGGTGTCCTTTCATACGTGCGCCAGACTGCGTCAAGGTCTTGCCCTAGCTCTTTGAGGGTTTGTGGTGCTGCAGGTGGCAGGAACGACAGTTTCTTTTCCCGTGGCAGATCCATTAGGCGGTTGATAACGTCACGATTCATCCATCCGAGAGACGATCGGTCAGTCTGCGCTGGCACGTCCCAAACAGGATCGAAATGGTACATCGAAACATGACCTTCGATCATCCACTCCAATGGATTGAGCAAGTCTGCAACGCGAAAGATGACGACCAATGCATCCCTGCACCTAAAGATGAACACCTGCAAGCCTGAGGACAGGATGAGCGAAAAGAGACCAAAGGGCCTAGCTCAGTAAAGCTTAAAACAAAGACCTCAGTTTGAATCCAAATGAAGTTTTATGAACTCAAAACGAGTGCATACCTCTGAATTTGCCTGGCGCCAGTCAGTTTTGAAGATGATATTCTCCCAACAGCAAAGTCCCCTACCGCCTTCACCCGAATCAATGCCAGGTCATTATGGCTGTATTTTGTGCAACTTTCAGACTAGACACAGCGATAATGACCGGGCGTTCTATTCGGGTGAAGACGGTAGCACAAGTGGGGAATGAAGATCACACACAGAAAATAACAATCGACAGACTTGGTGCAACGAAGTAAAGGAGCCCAGAGCTCAATGATGCATGCACTGCGTCCAAGCACGACTACAGTAGTCAGGGCATCAGTGGCATCATCCACAAAGATCACGAGGGACGCAGGGCCCGATTCCCCGTACGATCGTTTTTTTTCCCAACCCAACGATGTCTCTCAGGGGGCGCTGGACCCGCTTTCCAGCAGGTGATAGCTCCCCACCAATAGTAGAATGGAGCCCCCTGCAAGACAGGTAGGGGTGCATGCTCTTACCATCATCACTCCTATCTGTTGATGCGGGTGGATTTTTTTTTTTTTTTTTTTTTTTTTTTAACCACTAGTACCTTTGTCGGTTCGGAAAATAGCGGGCCTCCGACCTTTCAGGAGGTCGAAACGAAACGACGGCCGTCGATCAGATTGATCAAGGGGGCTCGGCCTCCTGAAAGTTCGGGAGCTGGCAAGAACTTGTCGAAACCGGACGCCAAAGGTACTAGTGATTTAAGGGGTACCAGAGGGAAATGGAAAGGAGTTAGTCGTAACTGTCATGACTCGGATTCGCACAAACATGGCATCATATGCTTGGTCCCATCAGATGCTTGGCACTCATTTTCTTTGTTTGTTTCCCTATCTTTCCCATTCTCATTTTCATCTTCACGGTACAGAACGCTGCAAAGCCCAAAGTTCAAAGGTGTTAAAAAAAAAAAAAAAGGTCAAAAAAAAAAAAAAAAAGCTTCAAAGGTCAAACTGTTTTTCAGAAAATTTGTGCTCTCTTTGTCTTTTTCTGCCGCTGGAAAGCCTTACAGCTTTTTTTTTTCTTTTTTTTTTTTGGACCACTTGATTTGTGAGCATCATCCTTGTGCCAGGACCATTCTGATCTTCTCCGCATGATTTCCGTTTTTCGGCGGATGTCCCCCAAAGACGTTCCTTAACAACTGCTTATCATTCATGTAGGGGAGGGAAAACAACCATGGGCGTCAAAGCGAGACACGGGAGGACACGACCTTTCAAAATTGATAATAAAAATTGATAATATTCAATGGACAACGCGACCAAACAAAACGAGAAAGGAAGTCGGAAACAGCAAGGAGGAGGAGGAAGAGGAGGAACAAAAAGGGATAGAGACTATTAGAGAGAGAAAAAAGGGCCGGCCGGGAATGCCAACATGCCACCATACCTTGCCGCTGGAAGAAATATCCTCTAACCCACTCCATCTGCATTCCAGAAGAAAACAAAGAGCACGTCAAGATTCAAGCTTACCACAATAAGAAAGAAAAAACAATAGGGCCTGATTAAAAAAACAAAAACAAAACAATAGGCCACTTAGTGCTGTATGTAGAGTAGAACATTTGGCATATTACGCTGTCACAACAGATATGATGGAAGGAAAATTAAAGGCCAGTGAGATCGCTTAAACCACCAATCCATCCTCCATCCTCCATCCAGAGGTAATTTTTTTTGACAAACCAAAAGTTGCATTTTCATTTCCCCGAGCCTAAAATCCACAGTGTTGCTGTGAGGAAAAATAGTTGTGGTACCCTTCCCCACGGAACCTCTACTGGGCCTAGGCACTGTAGGTTTTGACACGGTGCTCGTAGATAAGAAAAGTCGGAAGTGCAGGGGCTGTTGGAGGGGTGGCTTAGTATTGTTAAGGGGTAATTGCAGAAATTCTGAAATAGCGCATTTCCAAAGTTTCGCAGCAGAAATGTTGTTGTTGTTGTTGTTTTTGTTTTTTGTTTTTGTTTTGTTTTGTTTTGTTTTGTTTTTTTGTTGTTGTTGATAAGAGCTTGATTTTATTTATATATATGAGCAAAAGGAGGCCGGGAATCCCTCCACATCTCAACCCGGAATACTGTGGCCAGCACCCAGCTTGGGCTTTAACTGGAAAACGGGTCCAGTGTCCCATTCTTCGGTGATCTCCCCTAGCTAATCCTCCACCTAATTATCGAAGCCAGTGCCCGCAGGAGCTCAGCTAGAAGGGAAAAGTAATGAAAGCCAACCGGAGGCTACTCACTCTTCCTGGAAACTAGTTTGGGTTTTCTCCTCTAAAACCCTAAACCCCGTTCCTCCCGCTGCCTGGTACTCAAGTCTGCCCCCCCTGTGGGTATCCTCCTGCTGTGTGAAGGCCCCTTTTTTAACAATCCTGAGTCTTCTAAGATATGTTGTACAGGCGGGGTCCCAAAAGTCTATTTTTGCAAGGAAAGTGGGACCCCGCCTGCAAATACGTTTTGCTGTGAAACTACCAGGACCTCTAAAGCTGCAACGAAAGATATACTTTTGCAACAAAACTTGGGCCCCGCCAATATTTTTGCTGTGAAACTACTGCGATGGGCTATTTTTGAAACTTACCCTATAGTTAGTGTAAAATCTGAACATCATGCGCGATACACAATCGAAATAAAAGAAGACGAGGAGGAGGAGGAGGAGGAGGAGGAGGAGGGAAGGAATTCATCAAAGACGCATTCAAGGGAGGAGGAGGAGGAAGAGGAGGGGGAGGAGGAAGAGGAGGGGGAGGAGGAAGAGGGAGGGGGAGGAGGAAGAGGGAGGGATCTCAAAGAGACGTGAAAGGGAGAGCAGGAGGATATAGAGATGTGAAAGGACAAGGATTCAGGAAGAAGAGGAGGAGGAGGAGGACTTGGAAGAGCAGAACATCCAGACTTTCGTGGTCAGTTTTGTGACTGGGTTACCACTGCTGAAAGCGAAGTGTATGTTGGATGGTGATTCCTACTGTTTTGATGGCAGCTTCTTTTTTTTTTGGAGAGAAAAAATATATATATACATATATATCGTCACAAATATATATATATATATCGTCATATATATCGTCATATATATCGTCAAATAGAACTGCCCGGTAAACCGTAGGCAGAGAGGGAGAAGAGGACAACAAATGAGGGGCTGTATATAATATTATAAAATATATAATATATATGTTTTTTTTTTTTTTTCAAGCTGTCTTCTTCTCGTATGGGGGACAGCTGAAGTTACTACGCTCTTCTCCTCTATCTGAAATTTTTGCCTCACACTAGCCACTGCTGATCTCCCATCTCTATGCACAAGTCTACCCACAAATCCGACAAGGGACCGCTAAGGCCTAACTGCAAGTACTACGGCAGGAAGCAACTCTTATATAATAGTAGGATGGCAGGGGTTAATAGGTTGAATGGCCACCAAGTACCCCCAAAACTACCCCGGCCTACCTATCCCCTCAGGGTTGAACCTACCCCCTTAGGGTTGAGTCTAGGGTTGAGTCTAAACCCTGGTGTGGCTGGAAGGGGATCCCAACAGACCCTACCAATACCCACTAGAGGGGGGTGAGCCAAGTATCTCAGGTGGTGGACCCCAAGTGCCCGCCAGAGGCGGCTGTGGGGAGCCGAGTGGATGACGTGGGGAACCGGACCCGCGACCTCCTGCATACCATTTAGGTGCTCAACCAACTGAGCTGGCTGCTGGCCCAGCGGTTTCTTTATTTATTATTGCTTTTGTTGCAGATCCTCCTGTAGATGTTGATGGAACTCAAGAACCTGCTTCTGGCCCTTTACTTTATGGACGGTGGGAAAGGAGGAGAAAAAGGAGAGCACAGTGAAAGATGGTTATTTGATTCATTAACACACAACTACGTGAGGCCCACAACTTTTTTTCTTTTCTTTTCTTTTGGACAATTGGTCTAGTCTCCATTCGTGACGTGAGCCCACTACTCAAAAAAGCACTTGCCTTCCAGTTGTCTGTGACCACTTGCCGGACTGTCTCGAGCTCTTCAAATGAAAGCTTAGCTGCCATAGCTATGACTTGTGCATTGATAGGAGTCTCAGTCGAAGGGTCCGGGAACCATCGGACGATTGACTCAGGCAACGAGAAATCTGGATTTATTCCATTCGTCAACAGCATCAGCGGTCCCCTTGGTTCTGCCCTCTCCCAGATGCGTTCCAACCACTGAGGCAAAGGAAGCAACCTGAAGATCTGCCCTGCACACGGGTGGCGCCACCAGGCCGTTAGTGTACTCAAGCAAAGCCAACGATGTTCAGAAAACACCCACTTGTTTCCCCCCCCCACGTATAAACACTGCCAGCAAGCTGCTGGGTTCTGCGGATCTTGTTACAAAATGCACATGTCTCTTCAACTTCACCCGAGTATTCGACCTGTGCATTTCGTTGTCGAAAGCACAAGTGTATTCACGACCTGACTTGAACGGTTGTTTTTTTTTTTTTTTTTTTTTTTTTTTTTTTTTTTTAACACCATAGAGGGGCGCTCCATCTATTGGTGGGGAGCAACGCCTGCTGGAAAACGGGTCTAGCGTCCAATATACAATACAAAATCTTGCGTCTGAGAGACTGGGAATTGTGATGGCGATGTAGGCACACGTTTGGTTGTTGATTGCTGTTGAAGGTTCTCCGAGAAACGCCAACTGCATAACTTCCCTTGAACGTTATTACCGTCATCCCCCGAAGAGAACGTACGGTCACTAGTACAGCCGTATTTGACACACCTTTTAGTCCACATGCAGGAGAAATCACCACACGTTCGTCCTATTCGGGAGAAGAAGGTAGCCACACGTTTCGTTGTTGATTGTCCTGTGCAGGTTCTCTCAGAAACGCCAACTGCATGGCCAGCGTTCGCGATCACCCCATCCGCTAAAGGTTAGGCCGCTTCCAGGGCGGAAAAGTCTGACGGGATGAACTACAACTCAACGGCTTTGGCAGATTATATTGGAGGCAAAGATAATCACACTGACAAAACGGCTGGGCATAATCAAGCCGACAACGGCTCAGAACCCAGCTGTGTCAAGAGTGTCTGATGGCTCCGCCGATTACAATTTGATTGGCCCTTTTTTTCGTATTTGAAAGTTGAAGTTTGAACTGTAGAGGAAAAGAAATATCCGGCTGACACAACGCCGGAAGAGGACATGGGAAGAGACACAGATGATGACAACACACAGAAGAGAGGAGGAGGAGAGCAGTGGATGACAAGAAAAGGGTCACAGCGGGAGAATCAATGACAAGACCATACCAATGTGTTCTCCTTGTTCCCCTGGGGAGATCTGTTACATAGCACTTAAGAAATACATAGTACGATCCTAAATGGGTACCTACGAGGGCCTGGCGATTGGCCAAGAGCAAACCACCGAGGCCAGATGCAAAATGCTTTAACAAATGCTGGCTTTCTGAAGGGGAAAACACTAATAATGCCACATGGTGACGGTGCTGGTGCTGGTGGTAGTGGTGGTGGTGATGGTGGGGTTGGGGGCTGGTGGTGGTGGTGAGGAACGGTGTGACAAGTGAAATGATGCCTTTTAAGTTTTTACCACTTTATTTGCCTTACCAAAAAAGGACCTGTCCACATCCCAGACGTCCAGGGTTGATAATGGTCGTGATCATCGGCACTTGCAGAGGCAGCCTACTGTTCATGTGGTGGATGATTAGGGGGGTACAGCAGGAGGGCTTCACACCTTGAGCGTGGGAGAATTTCTGCAGGTACAGCCAGTATTCTGATGATCAACTATAGCTGCATGCTCTTGAGTTGGTCACACATGACTCACAGACACACACACACACACACACACACACACACACACACCTGTCTCTTATACACATCTAGATGTGTATAAGAGAAGAGAGAGAGAGAGAGAGAGAGAGAGAGAGAGAGAGAGAGAGAGAGAGAGAGAGAGAGAGAGAGAGAGAGAGAGAGAGAGAGAGAGAGAGAGAGAGAGAGTACAGCCAGTATTCTGATGATCAACTATAGGTGCATGCTTTTGAGTTGGTCACACATGACTCAGAGAGAGAGAGAGATCATCTTTTCCTGGATCCTGCAAGCTATAGCGACGGACAGACCACACGTCAGTCTGTAAGAACACTGTGCCCTGTGCACATCATGGTTGTGGATGGGAAGGAGAGTTATCTCCAACATTGTGGTAAAGATGGAAGGAGAGTTATCTTTCCTTTTCCCTGATGCAGAGGAGCCTAATCTACATCCCTGATTTTTTTTCCCCATAATTTTTGGTTGCCAGACATCAGAACGAAAAATTGCCACCAATGTTGGGGTACTCGGAATCGCCCCTCCCTCCCCCGCCTCTCCTGCAGCCTGAACCCCTGCAGCAAGCGGGTTGGAAGTCTGATAATCTTGTGACGTAGTGTACTAATCCCTAAGTTTGATGTTCAAGTATTATAATCCTTTGATCTTTCGCTGCACAGTACAACAAAGTATGCATGGGGTTTGGAGAAAAGAAAAGATAAAAAAAAAATAGTCCTGAATCCCTGCCGACAAATTGTCCTTCCCTTTTGACATCCCTTTTGGTCAAAGCATTCTAACTGGCACTCCCTGAAACACAGTTGCCTTTGTTTCGCTCTTTTGCAATCTTCATTGCATCTCCCAACTCCCCCCCACTACCAAGCACAAAGGAAACAAGCATGCATTTTGGGTGTTAGGTAGGCCACACGCATTCTGGCCATACTGATCGTGGAAGGCTAGCACATTCGTTTTCTCATGCTTTTTTCGACACAGTCGATAATCCGAACGGACCGGTCTGTCTGCAGTTGGCTGGATGAATGCAGCTGGGACAATCTGGGACAGGTGGGCCTGTGACCCAGAGGGCCCTTCATTCAGTCCTAATTTGCTACGAAAAAGAAGGCGTCACATCAATTCATGAGGGAAGTAATTCGGCAAAATACTCTTACCCATGATTGCAAATGCCTTGGTGACTGTTGAAAAGGCCAGTCCCATAAGAAGGATGATGAACGTTTCGAGCCGATTGTCCTTTAGCTCTCCGATTAAGCTCCATAAGCCAGTGTGCGTGGACCTGCCCATACGTGCTTTCAGTTGAAGCACTGGCGAAGTCAACCGTGGAGGCACTCGGCTAACCGGCCGATCGAGCTGCGTGACGATGCTGTCAACATTTGCCCCATTTCTCTCCCCCGCTACACTTGTGCTCCCTCCTCCTCCTCCTCCTCCACGACCTCCGATCGTCTCTTCTTCAGCTTCCTCAAAATCTCCATAGTCTTGTTTCTCATAAACGCTATGGATCGGTCCTGTTGTGTAGCTCCCCGCATCACCATCTGATAGGCACCCATCTGTCCTTGGTGCTGGGCTGTCTTTCTTCAGAATTGGGACAACATCTCTGCTGCCAGTTGACGAGCTATTTTCTCTCTTCGACGTGGACGAGACATCCCGCTTGTGTGTGAAGTTGTCCTTCCGGAATTGGTAAGTGTCCTTCTTGGAGAAGACACTAATGCGCTCTGACACTGTGCCGACACCGTTCGACTTCGTAAGAAGTTGCGCATCTCTGGAAGAAGACGAACGATCTGCTGGGATAGTAGACCCAGGAGTCTTCACCGTTGTCATTACCGGAGACTCAGGCTCCGATGCCGATCCTGTCTTGTAGCCATCCCCCATTGGAGGTGCGGACCTAGGGCAAGGAAGTCTCTCCGGCACGGAGGGAGGGGGTATCTTTTCAATTTTTGAAGATGGTGTCGCCCGTTGCAGGGAAGCAGTACCTGTTGGCCGACTTGACTTTGCCGAAGGCTTGATCTTCACCCCATCTGGGCAGCCGCAGCAATGATGAACAGGATGGTGGCAATCAATGAGAGACCAATTTGCAGGCCAATTGTTGGCATTTGCAAAATGATAGCATCCAAGACATTGGTTTTTTTTTTTTTTTTTTTTTTTTTTTAATGGCATTGTTTTTTTTTTACTTTTTTCCCTCTTTCTTGGTTAGCAAACATTTGTCTTGGACAATTTCTCGACTTGCGTCTATCATACGGACTCATACCTCACATTTTTTTATTTTTGGCAAGTTTTTTGCAACTTTTTTCTTTTTTAATTTGGCCAAAGACAGCAAATCACGGTTGGTCGTCCATCATTTTACAGGGTACAAAAAAAAAAAAAAGAACACAATTACTCTGTATCTATCATTCATGCGTGCATTACTTATCTGATTCTTACAGCATCATGCAAACCAAATGGTGCAAACTTCAAAGCCTGATCAGGTCTGTGGTCCTACTAATGGATGCAAGTGCTTGGCTTGATCTTCTCACCTGGGGCCTCATTTTAGTGCTCACTCGCACATGGGCTTCTTCAGCTGATTCTGCGTGTGCATTCAGTCAAACTGACTCAGACACATACATCTCCGGCCTGGGTTTTGCACTCGTGGGACAGTATGTACTATGTAGTCAATGAATCACACAAAAGCACTAAGGGCAAACACTATGACCGCATCCCCACCATACCACAAGCATCAGGCAAAAAGAAAGATAAAACTCCCCGTAACAGGTTAGTTAGTATGCCGTGCAGAGCCGTGCACTCTATGTATGGGTGACAAGTTTCATTAAAAAGGCCTTTTGAGTTTTCTTATAAATGGCAGGAGAGGATGGGTAGGGAGGCGGTCTCACAAATGGAATGATTGTCAGGACGACCAATGGCTGCCTGGTGCAGCAACCACCGTGTGTCTGGTACCTGGCCTCTACAACAACCTGGGCTTTTTAATTAAAAAAAAAAAAAAGGGCAGGAGAAATTTCTGAAAATTCACGCCTCCGTTAACCTTCTCTCCCTAGAATGGAGGAGGAGCCAGGGCGATAAGGACTTGTTTACGTTTCAAAAGAAAAGGGGAGAAAAAAAAAGAACATACCTGGACATTACTAGGACAAGCAAGTGGCCTAAGGCAAGGCTAAAGGCTGCTTAGCATCTTCCAGCCTTGCTGAGGAGAAGCATGAGAGTCATGTATGCTGACTGGCTTGCCTGCGCAACAGAAACATACTGCCCTCCCCCAAGCAGAATGGGCCCACAGCCGTGCCAGCGGCCTAACTCAGTCGGTTTTGTACGAAAACATTCAGGAGGTCGTGGGCTCAATTCCCCCACGGTCGCCTGCGGCGTGTTTGGTGTTCACCGAGCTGAGATAGTTGGCTTGCGCCCCCCTAGTCCGTCTTGGTATGGTCCCGGCCCCTGGGTTCTCTTAGAGGTCCTCACCCCTGCCATTCCTCACTGGGGGTAAGGTTTGGTACATCTCAGATGTTCCCTCTACCCGGTAGATCTCGGCGGCTCCTTCCTGGTACACTTAAGCATATAGGTAGGAACTAGGTAGTGTGAGGTATACTTGAGTGAAGAAAATAATATTGCTCAGTCAAAAAAAAAAAAAAAAAAAAAAAAGAATAAGAATGGCCCATGGCCGTAAAGGCTTCATTTCACCAACAGGCGAAGGGAGAAAAAGAAAAGTACCTGGACGTGGACAACAGCTAGGTGCATGGCTTTCTACCTCCCCCTGTTAACACGTGTGGCAGACATCCAGACACATTCTGACAGTGGCATTCGTCGAGGATTTCAAAATCCTCAATGAAAGACGGCAGCGGTATCCAGGCTGACGCTGGCGTCTTAAAAAGAAAAAAAAGAAAAAAAAAGGCAACGGTATCCCTCCCCCGGTTCTCCCCTAATCCACGGTACAAATTAGAGGACCGAGCAGAGCACACAAAAAAGCAGGCTGTGGCACACTCCATGAGCGAGCAGCGCACACAAAAAAACACGCCGTACCAATTAGACACTGAGCAGTGCACACAGGAAACAGGCTGTGGCACATTCCATGAGAAAGGAAAGAAGAGAAGTGAAAGAACAGGGCAAAACGCCTCAAGCGGACAGGGTGAGACGAGAACGAGCAAGCGAAAAAGACAAGAGAACAGAGTTCAGTGAAGCCCAAGTCCCCCACAGAACTGAGGAGGATATTCTTGGGAGAAAGAAAAGAGTTAGAAAAGCAAGAAAAACATGAAAAGGAAGAAAAAGAAAATCTCAAAGGGGATACTCACGCCTAGAGAAAGAATATGTTGTCTGTCCACGCTTCCATGCAGCGTATACAATCCACGCCAAAAGCAGATACCAGCAGGACATCAACATCACCGATAACCAGTTCTGGGCAGTACTGGAGGAGGCCAGGTCAGGGGCAGGATCACCAGTCACATTAACAGATCCCATTTTCCATCAGGGCCCCCTACCACTGACACTGCGGCGCAGTGTGTGTTTCCCATCCTACCGCCCACATCACCACCCACATTAGGAGAAAGCCTGAGAATAACCACATCTTGACCAGGAAGATTGCTGGCATGTCGCCGGCAATAACCTTAGCTGCTGCATGGCAAACAGGCATGCTAGCACCACAGCTGGTAATCTTCCTAGGCAGGCCAGTTGTCTGTACCATGGCTTCGAGAATTTTGGATCGCAAGCATCAAAAGGACTCAGGAGTCAAAACCCAACACGCCCTGCCTGCTCTCACCTGCCTCCACAAGCATCTTGTCATTGACAAGACACTCTTCATGCACAAGCAAACCAAATATGAACGAGGTAAACACAAGTAAGAGAGGCAAACCAAAGGGATTGCACAAGTAAGAGAGGGAGAGACAATGACTGTGCCACCTCATCAACTGTCGAAACACAGACCAAAGTTCGAACCCAGATGAAAAAAAAACAAAAAAACAAAGTGCTGTATCCAAAACGAGAGCTCAAAGGACAAATTTTCAAAATTACTTGTCCTTCCTGCCCTACCAATCAAGCTCAGGCCAGCTCTCTCTCTCTCTCTCTCTCTCTCTCTCTCTCTCTCTC
>BFEA01000024.1:5360519-5372003 GCA_003427395.1 Chara braunii | reverse complement strand
GTTCAGACTCAACGTCCTAATTTAGGAGGGAGTGAAGCATGTCTTGGCCTGATGTATCCAGGCCTACAACAAGCCACTCTCCTCTCTCCTTTAATCAGCAGGTTCGATCTTGAATTGTATCCGCCCGCGCTCTCAGCCAATCAGGAAAAATAAAAATAATAATAAAAATAATAAAAATGATTATAATAATWWAAAAAAAAYAGGGTACAGCGTGTCCCTCTTCTCTCTTATCCCTCTCTTACGCATGCACTCAGCGCCTATGGCTTCTTTCCCACTCTCTCTCTCTCACTCGCTCGGTGCACCCTCTTCCCCTCTCTTTCTCTTTCTCCCCTGTACTCAGTGTGATGCACCTTTGAAAACCAGGTTCATAGTCAGTCCATCTCCTCTGCACTGTGGTGGTCATC
This sequence comes from Chara braunii, assembly GCA_003427395.1. Classification (NCBI taxonomy): domain Eukaryota; kingdom Viridiplantae; phylum Streptophyta; class Charophyceae; order Charales; family Characeae; genus Chara; species Chara braunii. The sequence goes on along the minus strand of BFEA01000024.1, from coordinate 5,371,599 downwards.
TGCTCCCCCATAGTTGTTGTGCCATCAACAGCATCTCTTGATTGAGCACGGGGTCCATCAGACCCGTTCGCTYCCCTCACCGTCGTTTGCTGCCCGATTTGTTGCGTACTCCCCGTACGCTTCCCCCAATGCCCCCTTTCGCGCCATCATGCTCCTCTTCAAGTCAACTGAGTGTATGCGATGCACGCCTAGCGTTCCGCTCCTCCTCCCTGCAACGGGTTGGGGTCTGCTGTGTACGCCTTGCTCGCCTCTGGATACTGTCCTGCCTGTTTTTTTTTTGGCTTTCCCGTGGTCTGTCCTATATCCTGTCTCGGTCCCAGCTCCCACAAGCTCATTCCTGGCCCTCAGCGGTACCTGTTCATTGCTGAGGGTTAGCACTCTTKGTACCCCTAGTACCAGGCCCAACACCCAGGCTATAACCGGACTGCAGTCGCAGGTCATGGGTTACTGGAGACCCGGGTCCACAGGTCTACAACAGCGAGGGTACGGACACTGTCCATGGATACCCAGCAATACCTGCGGCAGCACCGGGAACTCATACCTCCGGTCCTAAGGYCTCAACCAAAAATAGCGGAGTGGCACACCGCAGCAACCTGCACCGTTACCGTACCGATGACGAACTCGAAATAAACATCGAGGTCTACTATAATTTGCACCGTGTCGAGGATGGTTCAATATTGAACCTGTAGTACCGTTGCTGAAACAATATCTGAAAATAATGCAGTGGCGTGTACCATACCGTTGCCGAACCAATACGGAGCCTGAAAATGTTGATACCGTGCAATGTCGCGGCCCCTCGGGAGTATCAAACCATTACCATGCCAATACCGAACCTGAATAGTCTGCACCATACCGGCGTCGAGTCTGTCCCGAACCTGAAAACTAATGCCAGTCCGCTGTATCGTGTCAACGCCGGACCGTGCAGCCATGTCATAATAGTCCCGAACCTTCCCCAAGCCTGACTGTCGGGCCCGAACCAAACCAGCAACCGCACAAAGTWTAGTAAAGCCACACGATCCATCTCAAAATAATCCCAGTAACGATGCTGCGTTGATCATCAAACGCACACCCACTCATATCACACAGGTTGCAGCGAGGCTAAGTCAGGTAACTCACGCAAACGATCCCGATTAYCGGGAATTAGAGAAAATCGTTAGATTTAGAGTAAATAAATAATCCGGGGGTAAATCCGATCGYAAATAATCTGATCAAAATTCAGTCRATTATTTAATAATCGTTGGTTTTCTTCCTTTTTATCATTTTTAATTATTTTTCTCATTTTTKATTTTAATATTAAAATTAATGAAATCCGAGGCTTCATCCCCGTGCCAGTTGCGCAGCATAAAAGGGACCACGCCTAGGCCTATTCTCATTTCACCGTTCTGCGGCCAGTTGTTTCGGAAACAAGCTCGGAGCGGTGGAAATAAGATAGACGCCAGCGCGGTAGAAGAGGTAGTCTCTCTCGCCAATTCTGAGGGCTAGTCTCACCGATCGACACCTCCAATCTTAGGGGTGCTCTGGGTCCCCCTAATTTTGCGGCCTGGTCAAACCAGAATACTGTCATTGCACGGACTTGTCCTTGTGCCTAAGTTCCAAGACTGCCACTTTCAGGCGGCGCACCACTTGTGGCCGCCTGACAGCGCGTTAACTGCATTCAAAACCTGAACGCGAAACGCGCGTTCAATGAACGCGCGGTAACACAGCCCGCACCATTAGGAAATAATGTGTGTCTGTGAGTGGGACGTACGAGGAGTTGTCGCCAAGATATGCGACTCTTATTACTTCTCATCAGAAGCCCGTTGTTCAAGATTTGTAAATGCTGGCTTTATGATAATGGATACCCACTTCCCCCATATTTTGTCTTACTTCCCTTCAACGAGTTGACTGTCGCCCAGTGGCCGACTGTTGCACCCCACTAGCCTCATGCGATTATTGCTGCACATAGCGCTTTCAGGCCAAAGGATTGCAGTATCGGACACGTGGCGAGGAGGAATATAAGCAAAAAGCATCAAAACTACGACCCTCCGACTCGGATTCAGAGCTTCGTGACGAACGTCGCCGATTCCTTGTGCAAAACCGATATCCGACGTGTGTTCCCCCTCCCTTCCGACCTAAAAAGAGACGTCACCCCGCACGCATTGAGGTTCAAAGATACTTTTTGGCTAAGTGATTGTTAAGAAAGAACCCGCTTCCCTAATCTTTCCACTCATTGTTCATTGCTTCATATCTAAGACGACACGGGAGATTTCAGTTCCCACGTGCTGCCAAAGTCATCCATTCCCCCATGTCGTCGACCTAAGATGAGGTACGTAAACCATGTCTTTCTACGTTCTTAATCTTCTTGGATGACAGACTGTTTTGCAGATGATTCTTGATCAGATGCATTACTTGAAGCGTAAAGGATTTTCACCTCTGATAGTTCCGATATGTTATCGCAAGAGTGGCATTGGTTTTCTATTTCGTTGACTGACTTCTGCGCGTGAGCCGTTTTTCTGAACGTTCAATTACCTCTCAATGCTTAAGCATGATAGTACCATCATTGGGGCAACCTGGACACTATCTACTCGGTTGGCCCTATCTAAACATTTTTTTTTCCCTTTTTTTTTATATTACCTTGTTGAGCTAAGTAAAATAACAACGGCTCAGACATAGGAACAATCCGACGTGGTCCGTTAGGCAGTCTTATTAGGAAACAAAGTCCGTAAGGACATATCTAGTCGTCGTGCAGTTATCGACTCTCTCAGGCTTCAGCCTCAATCTGATTGAGTCGCGCAAGCTCCTCGTCATTAAGTATCAAAGTAATAATGTGAGTCCGTCGCACATCACGAACCGTTTGCGAGCCATAGAGGGAGGTCATTCAAGAGGTCAACCTCCATACAATGGCGCGAAAAGGCTGACCCATCCGAAAAAGGAGCCCCGTCGTAGTGTTCCTAATCTAGATGACGCCATAACGGTCACTATAAGAGATAATTTCAACACTGACAATGACTTGAGAAAGACATTGGAGGTTACTCGTGTATTGGAAACAAAATTATATACGTAAAATTCATTTGGAAGTCACGCCATATTGGCACGAACGTCTGCATGCGAGTTCGAAAAAAGAACTTATCCATTTCCGAGCAAACCAATAAATCCAATCCAGCGAGTTGACTCCTCTTCGCGAACCAATAGAAGTTGCTCTGCTTACCAGATCAACTTTTTGCCCATAGTCTCACGCACCAACAAATTTATTGCCTGGGTAAGATACCATCGATCGCTGGCCATCTGCCCACAGAAAACAGGTCACATTAAGTGTTAATGAATCGTCGAAGGCTCACAACTTTATCCCAATATATTCCTCTCCTGCACATATGGCTATCCACCTGTTCGAAGCGATTAGCACAGATACGTTTGAAGAACTCAATGCGTTCAAAAGGTCCTACGCGAGTGTCATTGCGTAAGACAAACATAAAATAAATCCATTGAATTCAAGATCAAAGCGCGACCTTAGCTCGTTGTCCTCGGACCCATACATGGCATGACAATCATACCGCCTGAGTCGCCGAGCTTGATTAAAACTCACCTCAAAGACTTGTGCCAATGCCGAGGTTAGTAAGAGGTAAGTCTGTGGCGGATTTTTTGTCGAGATGTGGTCCACTCTTAGCTCTCTCCCTCAGGCTTGCGAAAATACTTCAACCGATTCGAAGACCATCTGTCCGACTCGGTCCAACCATATTCCACATCTGTAGGCTTCCTCTACGTGGCTCGTTGCGGCCTCCTTACTTGGAAAAAAAAATAATAACTGTGAGTGTCGCAGGTATTTGGAAAACAATCCAAGTCCCAAATGACTCTATGATAAGTGCAAGACCTAGTATACTTCTGATCATGAGCGATAAAGACAATCCCTAACGCGCCTTCGGCCTCAGTAAGGCACGAAGAATACACTACACGAGCATTCACCACCGATAAGGGCGCCGTCAGCGCCGACGAATATGCAATCACGGGATCAGTCTCCCTCAATAATGATAATGAGAAGGTCGACAAAACTGCCGTAGTAGTAGAGGAACTGAAGGGCGGTAGTTGCAAATCGATGGCAAAGGGTGTGACCTCTCCACAACCGGATTTCTAGAAGTGTCGGTCGAAGCTTGAAACTCTGTTGAGAGAACAATTGGTTTATGGCAAATTTTGCAACCTTCTCGAGGTTGTGATAGTCAAAGTTTTTAGCGTTGTTGTTGAACCCGCGTAGTATTAGGTAGTTGGTTAGGTAAAGGATGACCAAGCCGATGATGCTTAGGTGGTCTTTTCGGATGATCAGCCACACTGGGACTGAGACACGGCCCAGACTCCTACGGGAGGTAGCAGTTGGGAATGTTGGACGACCATCTTTCACGATTCGGAGAGCACTTGTTACAACCGTCTACGCTCGACTTTCTCTTCGAGCCTAGCGGTGAAACTCTTTTGACTTTATTCGAGTTTTAATGAAATTATGTACTCGTAAAAAATGATCGGGAAAGGTGAACGAACATCCTAATTAATTGTTGTTGACCTTTATTTAGGTTAATAATTTTCTATGATATCAAGTCCCACAAAATTTCCCTTCTCCCCAGGTTCATGCTTCTTATGGCACAACCCTCCACAAACATAGTGCCTACTTACACTCCGTCTGAAACTAGTAAGTACACGAATTGGGCTTCTTTTGGCACCAATTCCCCATACATTGGTGACTCCTAAGGTGACCACAAAAAAAAATGTTTATAGTTCAGTCTCTTTTCCGTTCGTGAGTATGAGAGGATAATGTCCAACCTTAATCGTGAAAACATCCTACCCTTTAGGAAGTGATCTGGGGTATTCTTCCTCCTCGCCCGGGCACACCGCTCGGATCTTAGAAGTTGGGTTGACTCCACCACGAATTTTGCAAGAACCCCCTCCGCATAATACGTTGCACTCTAGGTTAATAACATGGCCGGTTCCTAAAACAACGAGCCCCTGCCCAAGATGCCTCCTATACAAAAGGAGTCCCCAAAACCCTGAGTGGGATTGTCCGCTACTTACTCGCCTCCCATAAAGTTAACTTAGACAAAAGGAAAAGATAGAGAAAAGTGGAGGTTGAGACTCTTTGGGAGGGCAATAGGTAAGCGGGTATTTCGGGATAGAACGGGAGGTCCCTTAGGAAAAGACTAAATAAGTAAATTCTATTAGTTTTTCTTCTTTTTCATTCAAAGGTTTCTTTTCTCGACACCCGTTGAATTTCTCCATAAGAAAATACAATCCTTTTGAATATTCAAACAAAAGGAGTCGGGGGAGCCAATCATTTTTCACCACTTCCAAGTGGACACAACCAGAATCCTCTTTTTACATTTATCCCTCCATCTACCTGCGCAACAAACAAAACAAAACCAAATAAAATTCATCCACACTCCATTCTGGTCAGCCCACCGTTTTCACATGCATGACACTTGCACTCTCCCCTCTACCTTTTCTCTTAACATTCAAAGCAGGGTAAAGCTTATTGTGGATTCACACAGGTGTGAAGGGAGACTGAGTCAAACAGACCTTGAGTTAAGTATGAATCGGCTCAGCCAAGAAAACTGAGTAATACTTCAATCAAAAAAAGAAAAATAGTCGCCCCACAATTTCACCAATTATGGTTTTTCCACTGAAAAGGCGGACCACGTTTTTCCCAAGGTGTCTGATACACCAACAATTACTTTTTCACATAGATTTGGTCGCACCGCCGCTTTACTTAAAACAAAAACAAAAAGACTTCACTCCACTGCACAATTTCGACAGCGCCTCCCCTCAAAATATTTCTGTCGCGCCGAAATTTGTGCAGCATAGTCCTCCTTCAGTACACCCACTGCCGTGTTGCCAAACGGGCAACACCTCCCTAATGCATGCCGCTCGCCGCAAAACCTAACCGTCGACACAGCCTACCAGCCACAACTCCAACGCAAGGGTGGGGCAGTGAGCTCTCAGCCTTTAGCTATGGTTGTCCTCCTCTCAATCTCCTTCTCCCTACAGACCTTCACCAACAACATTACCCTTCACAATGTGGTGGAGCTCAATCTGCACTTGAAGTGCAAGTGAGCAGCATCACAACCTCGTCAACTGTGAGGCAAGTGTGGGAGTTGCTGACTTTTATAGCCAGTTGAAGATTGTGGGCACCAGCTTGACCCACAATTAAAAGTTCGTAGCTAGCCTGGACCCTTGATCTTCACCTATGATGAAGGGTCACAAACCTTGATGTTCCCCTAGAGGAACCATGGTCTTCCAATCCTAGAAGTATCTGACTTTCTTCCTAGGCCACATGTTTCAGGGAATGGCTGGACCCAACCAAATACTGCTGCCTATTCCAAAAATGAACAGGCGTAGTCAGACTCACACCCACCTACACCTACATACTCATCCAACCACGATCGCGGCCACATACGTGGTCGTTTCCCTTTCTTTTCCTTTTTTTTTTTCCCTTTTCTTCCCCCCCCCCCTTTCCGAACCCTTCATTCTCCTTGTGAATGGGATGCTCGTCGTTCGAAAACGAACGAGCATCCCCCCCCCCTTTTGGTCATTTAAGAGAGTCGAACAAGAGTCAAGCTTAATAAGGTCTTCTTCCCCTTTCCCCCACTCGCGCCCGTATCTGGAGTGTCAGGAGTGCCAGATTCGAGCACGCCATTAGTAGTTGCAAGCCGTTTCTAAACAAACGGGTGCAGGTCGCATGGACACGTACTAGAGAGAGGAGGGGGAATCCAAAGGGGAAAAAGGTAAGGGGGAAAAAAACTATTAAAACTTACCTTATAACAACTCGTTCGTCAAAACAAACGGGCACAAAAAAATAAAAATAAAAAATAAAATAAAAAAAATGAAAGAATAATAAAAAAAAGAAAACTTGCCTCTTAAAAAAAACATATGCTCATAAAAACGGGCGCCTGCAACTAATCCTGGGGACTGTAACTCCATGTTAGTTCTCCTTGCGCCACATGGCGCTTCAACTTTTCGTGTTTTTTTTTTTCTTTCACCCCGTCCCACCCGTTGGCTTATGTCAGCAGTCGTGTTCGTCCCGTGGCTGATGGCCACGGATCGTGAAATGCAGACCTAAGTTCGAATCCATATGGATTCGAAAAATTAAAAAATTTTAAAAATTACGATTTATATTTATCTTTCTTCCACTGGGGTCACCTCAACCCCACGCGGCTGATCTCGGCCGCCCGATCTCATCGATCGCACGACCGAAATCGGTTTTGCCCGAACTCCCCATCGTGATGGCCAACTCCAAAAGGAGCCAGCCAAGTGGCAAGGCATGTTGGATTCGATCTCGTTATCCGTCGAGTGAGAGTCTGATATGATGACCTACTGGTTATCTCCTGTTTCATACTGAAATAGCAGCGACTCTTCTTGAGGTCCTTATTGGCTCACCTTAGGCTGCTGATTGCCCACCAGCCTGACAAGGTAGTTGTAGTGACACTGTGGGGAGGGAAGCACTCAGATAGGTCAAACTCCAATATAGACTAGACAACTTAAGTGTTGAGGGTGAGGTCTACGTGGTGAGGAGGTAAAGGCAACCTACCTGTGCCTCTAGCAACCATGAATGACTACCCGATGTTCGCAATCTTGACCCCATCCGTGCTATTGGGTTCATTCCTCCATTTCATGTTTCCATTGGGGTTCCACCAAACTTGCGGCATGAAGGTTACCATGTGGTTTGGTGGGTCTACGCATCTATACACAGCAGCACAGTAGGCTGAAATTGACAGAAAGTTGGTTGAGAAGAAGAAAGAGAAGGAGGGAAAAAACAAACAAACGGGAGGAGATAAAAAAAAAAAAAAAAATGGAGGAGGAAATGAAGAAGATGGAGGAGAAAAAAAGATGGAGAAAAAAATGAAGAAGAAGGAAAAATAAATGAAAAGAGATTTGGAAAAAAAAAGGAAAAATAATAAGAAGGAGAAGGATTACAAAGGAGAAAAACCAGACCAAAAGGGGAGGAGGTGGCCGAGGGCAACCATGTCGGGTAGTTGAAACTACGACAGTTTGAAAATATAGATTGGGTGGCGAAGTTTGGATATCATACAGAAATGTCGGATGAGACAGAGCAAGAAAAAAATGCATTTACCATCAAGATGGCATCTGCAGTGGATGATAAGGAGAGAAATTGTTGGAGGAGACGAGGAACATCCTTGACCAACGTTTGGTTCATAAGAAAAGGAAGGAGTACGAAGAGCAGAAGAGGTTGAAGAAAGAAGGTGAAAGGTTGTAGGCCCTGTTGAAAAAACAGAAAAGGAAAGTAGTTGAAGTCAAGGAAAGTTTGGGTCTCCTTACTGGTACACTGTTGTACACCACTCAAGAACTGGCTGCACTGCAAAGATCTGTTGGGAAGGTACACGGCACATGAAACAACTTCCTTAGTGCTTCCTCCCACATGGTAGACAAAAAAATCCTTAACTATGTCCATCAATTAGATGGGCTCTTCACCCAGAAATTGAAGAGCACCATCGCGTCCGTAACCTGAGGAGGTGGCAATGGTGAGGGAGATGGGGGAGATGATGAAACAACCATTTCGTCACAACGAACATATTATATTTTTTGAACGAAATTGAAATTGAGTTTTTGGGTCGAAATCCGGTCCAAAGTTTTGGCTTCTGGGGGTCCGACGTTCCTAGGACCCGCTCGATGTATCTGGTCTTAGCTTGATGTCAGATACATCTAGGGGGCCCGGCGTCCCCCGGAGCCAAAAATTTGGACCGGATTTCGGCCAAAAAACTCATTTTCACTTTCGTTCAAAAAATATAATATGTCCGTTTTGATGAAATGACCGTTGTAGCGATGATAAGAAAGGAAAAGGTCTGCGAAAGGATGCTGGAAAAACAAAAAAGATAAGTCTGAAGCAAGAGAATGAAGGGAAAAAATGAAGGTGAAAGTTCCTTGGACATACATTGGGAAGTGGGAGGATAATATTTGTCATTGGGAAGCGGCGATGGACACATACATGTACACGTAGTTGATTCCGTATTGGGACTGCATACTTATGTCAAGTTCGTGCCTAGGGGGAAACGCTGCAAGCTTCGCTATCTCAGTAGTGAAAGAGACCAGATGCACCTCGATGATGCAATACGTACAACGAACGAGGATGCCTTGAAGTACCAATTCAAGGACAGGAACTTAGCTCGTCGTACCGAGTACCTCATCCTTTGACCGCAAGTGGAAGATTGTGTCGTGCAATCGGCGTTGAGGGTCACTATAGACGAGTTGCTGCAATGTTCGGACCATGGACTAACCCTTGCTCAGATTCTTAACAACTTGAACTCGCTAGAGCGTTGTCAGAGTCCCGCAAAACTCAATTATATCCTCGTACTAAAGAGGAGGGGATGACTTATGAAAAGTTTAGTAGGATAATTGTAGATCATGTTGGATTCCTTCAAGAGACAATTTATTGTCACTATTGAAAGGACTTGCAGGCCGGTAAAATGTGGAATCATAAGACCATATCCGACAATATAAAACGTAAGGATAATCTGCTGGTCACATTTGAAGAAGGAGGTGTACAATCATTGTAATATGACTAGATACATTATGATATAGAGGAAGAAAACAACAACCAAGTAGCCAAGGGGGGGCACAATGCGGCAGTTTCAGCCCGTGGGGAGGGGGGCAACAAGCTAGAGGCCGAGGTAGAGGAGGCCGAGGACGAGGTGGAGGTCGAGGACCCCATTGCATAAAGGGGTGTGGAGAAGGAAGCTACTATGTGGATGTAGGGTTTATGGTATCTTGCAAGGTGGTAAAGGTTCTCCCTTCATAGGGGGTACATGAAGAGGCAAGAATTAGCGGTCGTACCCATCACAACCGAAGATAGCTGAAGGCAAACCTTGGGAACACATGAGTATAGACGAGAAGGTTTGGGAAGAACGTCGCAAGGCTAACCAATGTTTTTAAGTGTGGTGACCCCGACCACATTGTTTCTTTTCTTCTAGAATAAAGATACCCAAAAGGGAACAACCAGTACAAGTTGCAGTTGTCTCTATAGGGACCTCGGACATAGACAGGAAGATAGAAGCGCGCGCTGAACAGACACTCTCTTGTCCGAAGGTCTCAATGGGAGAGATTAATGTAGCCCCCCACCTAGTTAGTTGTCCAGAGGTTGCTTGTGTTAGGACCTCTTTAGGTGACTCGCTCACAAGCATTGGTGATGAGTTGATCATCGTTGCTGCGCTTGGGCCGAAATGAAGAAGAAGTCGAAAGGACAACTAATAATAGCAGACGTTGAGCTGAGTAGAGAAAAAAAAAGTGCATTAGTAGACAGTGAGTCAACGCACAAATATATTAGTTAAAAATGATTGCAGAAGATGCACCTATATATGAAAGTGAAGAAGTTGGATAAGTCGGTCATGAGTTGGTCAATAATAGAGAGATGATAGTATGCGGGTATGTTGAAGGGGTCAAGGCATACTTCCGGTTGGGGGCAAGGGTTAAAGTGGAAAATGTTTTGCACTCCTTGACACTCTTCAACAGAAAAAAAGTCGTCGAGATGGTCGGGTTTTTAATTTGCCATAATCGTTGATAATCAGGGAGCACAATTTCATGTGGTTACAAGTAACTTACAGTGGACTTAAAATGATTTGGGGGAATTTTTAAATGTTGATCAACACGTTCCAACATGCTTCAACATGTTTCAACCAATTTCAACACAATTTCAACTACCCTCAACTTTCATCGCGTTGCACAATTGTGAGTCGAAAAAAAGAAAAAGAAAAAAAAATCAGTCAAAACCATAGTGTTTTGTACTAGCCATATCCCAACGTACAACATATCGTCCGCTTTCCTCCCTACCCTCTCTCTACCCTTTTTTTCATGTTGATTCGAGTAATATTAGAGTGGTCAGTAGGTGCCTACTCTTTGTGCTCAGACACATTGACTCTGTGTATAATTGTAGGCACCTACCGACCTATGTATCACTTTCCCCTCCTCCACCCTCCTTCCTCTCTACCTCTTTAAGAAAATTGAGAGTGACTTATATTTTTTGGACGGGTCAGTAGGTTCATACGCTTTGTGGTGAAACACATTGATTCCAATAATACATGTAGGCACCTACTGACCTCATTACTTTTGCCATTTA
>BFEA01000024.1:5348980-5359334 GCA_003427395.1 Chara braunii | reverse complement strand
AAAAATCAGTTCTTTGTGGGGTTTCCCTTTCCAGCAACCGTTTTCCATAGATGATCGAATTCCRAATCATTTTTGCGCTTTTTTGCTTTGCTTTGCCTTTTCACACGGGTTTCATAAGACAATCAAGCTGCTTCTCAATTTATCCCGATGGCTGTCCTCTTCCCCCGAACACTACGCACCCTCATTTTGGTTTAACCGGACCGGAAAAATAGCTTCTATACATTCGTTATTAGGGTGCGTTGTGTTCGGGGGAAGACGGTAGTCCTTCAACAACCCCTCTAAAAAGCTAGCCACGAGGAAAGGTTCCCGCGTAGCTATTTAGCAGGCTGAGGACCTTTTTTTTTTTTTTTTTTTTTTTTTTTTAGCCTGAGCTGTTATTCGTTGACGGAATGAATGAATTAAATAACCAGACAACAAATCACTTCACACTTATCAATTCATTACGCTCCCGTCCAACATGTACTATAAATACAACAAGAAATGCCTCAAACCAATCTTTGCGCTTGGGGCAATGACGCATTCCTTGAGGGTCAACCGAGGCGCGTCTATTGCTGGTTGAAACCTCACCAGAACGTGTGGGTAATTGGGAAAAATCGTGCATGACATTCAATTCCTCCCCCGATTCCCCACCCCAGGCCTCCCTAACCAGATTTTGCTAATCACTGAAAAAAGCATAATGAAGCCCCGACTGGGGCAAAACTTGGTGGGCGTAGAGATGTTTCAACACCTACAAGGAGAAAAAGAAAATGGCGGGAGTTCTTTTGCATGCCCGGCTAGTTCGGGCGGACGGACGACCTGCACGGGTGCCCGACCGTACACGCCAGGTGACCAGGGGTGCCCGCCCCGGATAGCCTTCCGGGCAGGTCTGGGCTGCCCGGAGGTACGAAAACCTCAAAAGAAAATGTAAAAGAAGTCTTTTTTTTATCGGATTTTTGAGTGAATTTTGTTGATCGGAAGAATTGGAGTGCACCTAAGTGTCAAATCTCAGCAACAGTACGAGGCCCAGGGCCCCATACTTGGTTGGGCCCTGGGCGAGTAAACGTGAGGCCGACAATGCATGTCGAACGCAGAGGCTGAAAATGTCAATGGGAAGATGTTATACTGTCTGAATCTGGACGCAGGCCTAGATGAAATGGGCACAACTGTAAGGCATGGGCCCCTATCTACTTTGGGCCTGGGCGCAGATACTGGGGCCCACGCACACGATCGAGCAGGACCACACACGTGTGAAGTGGGATATAGGCAAGGCAAGCGAGGCAAACAGGATCCTTGGCCATTGCAAGCAATGCGGGCACGCTGCTGCGCTGCGGGTGCAGGTGCTGCGTTGCGCTATGCTGAGGGAGCGCTGGCTAGCTGTGCGACACGACAGGGGTGCAGCCGGGCGCAGGGCGCAGGGGCGCAGGGACGTTGGCAGCCATGGCCGGGCTGCAGGGCGCAAGTGAGGTGAGAGGCGGAGGTGGTCTTTGGTAAAAAGAAGGGCGTTGTGTGGGAAGACGAGGGAGAAGGAGGAGGAGCGACGTACCTGATTGGGAGAGAGTTGGCATCGGTGTTGACGTCGTCACTCGCTGGTCGTCAAGTCTTCTGGTTGCATCATGCGATAGATGTAGGCTAGATGTAGGTGTAGATAGGGACGCCTAGCGCCGTTCTAGAGAGAGAGCGACATTGGGTGTTGGTGTACATGGCACCCAGTGGGAAGTGGACATTGCCTCACTCTTTTGATGTATGGTTCTCTGATGGATGGTTCCTTGGTTCTCATTAGCTATCTGCTCTTGGTTTGACTACATGGTCTTCAGCGTGATTTTGCAATTTTGATTTTTGTGCTTCGTCGATCTTCATGTTCCTTGCACAAAGTATCAGAGTGCAAAAGCGAAAAAAACAAAAGATAACAACTAAAGCCTTTTTTGTTTTTTAATCTTTTTCCTTACAACTCCCCCTGTTTAGAACCTCTTGCGTACAAGGCCGCCCACGAGGATGTAGGTTCAGCGGCGGCTGGCCCCGTATATATACTTGCCTCCTGATGAGTCGGTGAACCCCCGACGAAATAGTTTGTCACAACCCCTCGTTTGTTGTCCTCTTCTCCCTCGATGCCTACAGTTTACCGGACACCTCTGTTTGACGATATCCTTCCAACATACTAAGGTTTACCGACCGCGGGCTGCGACCTCAACCGGACAACAGAAAAATTATCGCTGAATTCCAACAAATTTTCATTTTCATGTCTAACTTATTTAGGCCACAAGGGCTCTTACCAACTGTTGAAAGCGGGTCTTTTGCTGTGTTTAACTACTTCTCAACATTATTAACTTTTTCTGAACGAGTCCATCATGGTTTCCTACCGGTCTCCAACTTTTTCCCAACAAGTTTCCAACATGGTTATAAACCTGCATTTCGATTCATGAACGGTTGTCGAGTGTGTGTGTGTGTGTGTGTGTGTGTGTGTGTGTGTGTGTGTGTGTGTGTGTGCATGGCGGTTCTGTACTGGGGGCCAATCCTACATAATTGCGTGTTTTTATGATGTTATTTGGCCCCCAATTCCCAATCGTGTGAAGCTTATCGGGAAAAAAGTTGCATAGCCTATGCGGAAGGATGACACACATAAATCAAGAAATAGTCCAAATGCAAAAAAGAAAAAAAAAAACATGAACGAAAAAAACAATAATAACAACAACAGTCTATCAATAAGCTGGGTAGGAGCAATCGTGAGAGAGAGAGAGAGAGAGAGAGAGAGAGAGAGAGAGAGAGAGAGAGAGAGAGAGAGAGAGAGAGAGAGAGAGAGAGAGAGAGAGAGAGAGAGAGAGAGAGAGAGAGGTGGCAGATTTTTGCAATGAAATATGAACAACACACACACAAGGAACCCCATATTTTAACACAGTTGGGAATTGGGTGTCACTTACGCCGGAATATGACAACGTCTTAATACACGGGCCCCACATCCCAACCACATCGTCATGAATGTATGTGGAAGGCATGAAATCGGGGCCGATCTACGATGTCGATCTCCAAGATCGATGACCCAGACGAGCCGCGATTTGAAATTTGTGAGGGCGGGAACTACTGTCCCTCGTTCCCTCCCTCACGCGAGTCACCCCCTTTACCGCGATTCGAAATTTGTGAGGGCATATTCCCTGCGTGGCAGCTAATTGCCTCACTTACCTCACACTCACACAAGTACTGTAGCATCCTGTATCGGACTTCAATCATAGCATAAGGGATTCCCCCCCCCCCCCCCCCCCCCCCGGTTTTTTATCTGTTGTTTTGATGTCGGCCCTCACTGATGGCGCAATCACACTAGCACCTCATAGAATGTATTTGATGGTTATGACGACATTCAGGACCTTTTTTTTTTTTTCTTCTTCTTTGTTTCCTCGTTCTCTTTTGGATGCAACTGACCCGCCTCGGTAAAACTCGGTGCGCAGTGAAATTCACGCTCGGCAAAAACCGTATCAGAGGTAGTGGTGGTTTAAACCACCAGTATTTTTCTCAGCTGAGCCTAGAATCGCCCTGCGTGCCAAAAGAAAACGAACGGGCGCGAACCCCATTTTGGCTGCCTGCGCCAGCCATTTCAGCCCAGTAGCACCGAACCCCGCTGGCCTCCCTCGTTACACGGCGCATCTCTGCAAAATAGCTGGGAAAAGAACTGTCGGATATGGATAGGATGACCTTTCACGCCTTTTTTATTATCATTATAGTATTACGGGAACCCCGTAGCAGTCACAACCATGTGCTCAACCCTCCAACGAGTGAACATGCAGGAGCTGCACCCACCAGCAGGTGTGCTCAACCCTCCAACGAGGGAACGTGCAGGGGCAGCACCTACCAGCAGGTGCGATACCTGCTACAGCAGATTGGCGATCCTGGCCAGGGGTCAGCCGGTAGCATCAGGATCGAGCTTGTTCGATGGGTTTGTCCCCTCCAGTCCCCTGCCCTTTGAACACCAACAGTCTTTGCTCAATGCCTCTCAGCGGAACCAACGGTCTGTCTGTAGGTGGCCGGCACCAAGCTTGCTAAGAAAGGTACATGAGGCCAATTGGGATTGAACCCAAGACCTCCTGCACGTCCTTTCCAACTGATCTAGGCCGCTGGATAAAGTTGAGCATTTCACTTTTATTTGTGGACCTGTCGGACCAGCCGGTACAACGGGGTGAGTCCTTCGAGGAAACCACCAGTACACGCCCCCAGCCGTGCAACAAAAAAACTTGTCGCCAGAAGAAGTAAAAGGCTGGCTCGGGGCAGGGTCGGAGCGTTAGAAGGTTTTCAAAGTTTTGGGCCCATGTCAAATCCGTACGTCCCAAAAAACCAAACAAGCTTTGGTCGTGATTGCAGTTAGATACACTTTTTGGAGTACTGCCCTCAGTGAGGGCACTTGGGCAGAACGAGGAACACGGGGAGCACTACTGTCAGACTCACAAAAGAAGAACAAAAAACAAAAAAGCCCCAAAAAACAAAACAAGCTTTGGCCGTGATTGCAGTTGGATACAGTTCTTTTAGTACTGCCCTCAGTGAGGGCACTTTGGCAGAACGAGGAACACGGGGAGCCAGACTGTCAGATTCACAAAAAAAGAACAAAAAAAAAAAAAAAGCCAACAAAGCGTTGGCGGTGAAAGTGGTTGGATGCATTTCAATGGCTCTAGTGTGAGTATGCCCTCAGCGAGGGCATTTTGAGCAAGAGGAATATGCGCTGCCTTGCTGGCAGGGAAAGGAAAAAAAAACAGAAGGAGAAAAAATAAAAAACAGCAATGGTTGGACGAAAGGAGAGACCCGGTGAAGTGCGAACTAGAGTTGTGTCCATTGGGCACGTGGTGGGAAACCCGTCTCGGCAACAAAGGCTCTTCACAGTGTGATTGGACAGTGATAAGGGGAAGGTATCCCTACAACTCATTCCTTCTCGACAGCCGCACTACGGGGGCAGTTTGAGTGCCATCGTCAGTGGTGGGACCGTCAGTCGATTGTAGTTAGTATAAGAATAGTTAACACGAGGGAGCAGCGGGAACACCAATGGTTGGACGAAAAGAGAGACACGGTGAAGAGCAAACTAGAGTTGTGTCCATTGGGCGCGTGGTGGGAAACTCGTCTAGGCAACAAAGGCTCTTCACAGTGTGATTGGACAGTGATGATGGGAAGGTAACCCTACAACTTTTTCTATTTGCTTAGTTCCTGACCTCTGTGTTTATAGGTAGGGAGTATATGTTTGTTCTTAGTTTTCGATGCTTCAAGTGCCGGGGTATGATTGTAGCGGTTCAGGGCGAGACTCACGGGGTGGGGATGATACGAGAGACTCGATGAAGAGCAAACTAGAGTTGTATCCACTGGGTGCGTGGTGGGAAACCCGTCTTGGCAACAAAGGCTCTTTACAGTGTTTTGGCTAGTGAGGATGAGAGGGTAACCCGAAGGCTTATTTTCTTTCCCCGCCTTTAGCAGCCATAGAAAAAAAAAAACAAAAAAAAAACAATGTTTTCCTCTCCATGTAATAGTGGTCAGATGCATTATGGAGAGTGATCGTTTGAGTATGGCCTCCGTGACGTCCTTCCACGACATCATTGATCTCTGGCATGTTTTTTCCCTCCTTTTTTTTTTTTTTTTTTTCCTTTTAGACCACCGACACGGGTGCCACTTCTGAAATTCCCACTGCAGGTACCCTCACGCCGAAGGCTCGGAAAATAACGGCGTGCGGTGGGCAAGTAGCTCCGAGATTTCAAGTGCGGGCGTACTGGTGGTACAGAGAAGATTAGCATGGCCCCTATGCAAGGATGACAAACATAAAATAAAAGAAATAACTACATCGGGGTAGGGATTTTTGTTGACACCAATGAAGAAGAAAAAAATTGAAGAAGACAGGGACGAGGCGGAAAAACGCGAGGCAGGGGAAGGTGTACTCACCTGTTCCCCAATGGTTTTGAGTGAGGGAAGCCACGTTTTTGAGATGGCGACCCTGAATCTAGACTTAGTTCGGCAGTTGGTGCATTGGACCGGCAGATAGAGAAGAAAAAGGTGTTCGGCATGGCGAAGGCGGACATGAAGGAGGCGGGAAAGGTAGAACTCGCTCATTTCCTAGCGGATTTTATTGAGGAAAGATGCGAAACAGGGGTTTTGAGGTTGGGCGAGCTCGATGGTAGGATCAGAATGGCGAAAGGAGGTGTCTGATGGAAGGTAGAAGAAGAAAAGTGCGCGCGGAGATGCCGAGAAGGTGACTATGGAGGGAGACGAAATTGCGAATCTCGCCCGTTTCTGAATGGAAACGGGCGAGTAAGGATGCTAAACGGGGGTTTTGACACACTCTGGATCAGATCGTTTCACCAGTTTTTCAATTGGGGCAATGGTTTGGCTGGTATGGGCGGAGGAGGCTGCGCGAGTGAGTATGGCAATGTATCTTCCCCTGTTCTAGCGGAAGATTCATTCTCATTTTGTACATTTGGTGAGTAGTGAGGCGACGCTCGTGTTTGCAATCGTTTTCTCATCATCTTTTGTTTTTCCCTGTAGTAAAAATCTGACCATCGTCATTGCAGTAATCGTTGTCCTCATTGGGGTAGGGCGGTGTCCATTGGGTCTATCAAGGATCAACTGTGCTAGTGGCCATAGCAGATTTCCCTGGAAGGATGAAGTCATTTTCTCTCTGCGGATGTGCTCGCTTCGTCTTTGGGTCGCGTCTGTTCCCTGCAGTGGAAGTCGGCCTTCCTTGCGGCCACCTTCACCAATCCTGGTCGCAGGCATGCTACTTCTTGGTGACATTCGATTTCGTCAAGGTGGTTGTCTTTGGGCTCATACTCGTTGTCCTCTTCTAAGTCTACGTGTAGCTGCTCCCCTCACCACTAACTGGTCGGGATCGTAGTTGATTTCAGCCTTTCTTGGTAATTGAGTCTCGTCCTCTCACGGTGGCCCCGATCGCTCTCCCCCGCAGGAGATCCAGTCTCATCCGTGATTAAGGTCTACTTGAGATATTGCTATCATGATCGGAACTTTGTAACTGGGGACCCTTCCCCGCAGTAGGTCTAGTTGAGTCATTGCTGTCTTCTTTCTTTTTCAGTTTTCTTGTTGTGTTTTTTATTTTTTATTATTATTTTTTTTCCGTATGTGTGTGTGTGTGAGAGAGAGAGAGAGAGAGAGAGAGAGAGAGAGAGAGAGAGAGAGAGAGGGGGGGGGGGGGGGGAGTGGAAAGGACACGAGAGATCGGGGGGAAAGGGTTTGGGGGTCGCAGGGTAAAATCATACCACGTGATCTTGCCACATGGCGCGATCTTTTGCGGTGCTGCCATCTTCAAGGGCCATCATCATCATCATCAGCAGCAGCAGCAGCAGCAGCAGCATAGCCATCGTCCTCGTCATTGCCACCACTGCCTACGTCATCATTGCATTGGCTCGTCATCATCAGTACGTGCATTCAATCCGCGTCGTTCCACCAGGGGAACGATCGAGAAGACCCTTTAGGGGTTGGAGGAAGGACCTTGATTGCTCCCGGCCGACCGGGAGCGTGGTATTGTCAATCTATCTCCCCTATACTAATCCCCTCCCTTCCTCTCGCCGTCCTCTCTCAAAAATCTGATCTTTTTCCCCATCTTTTACCTCCTCTCCAACCCCCCTTCTCTTCTCCACCCTCCCACCTAATTGGTCGCATCATCCAAGACTCCTACTACGTGTGACACGTATTTTCCTTCCTTGTACTTGCCTGACAATGCCGTCCATTCTGCCATTCAGAAGTTCAATCTAATTCGATAGGATTAATCCTCATCTTCGTTTCTCCCAACGCTGTGATCGGAATTAAATTCGGCAGTCTTGTTCAAAAGTTATGCAAATTTCTTAGTTTCTTGATTCATTTCGTTATTTAATTTCAAAATTCAATTTCATTTCAGAAATTCGTGAAATAAATTTCGAAATTTACTACAAAGAATTCTTTCAATGTCAAATTTCCTTCTATTTTCTATCTCCCGTGATATTTTGAAATTCTTCCGTTGTTTTTGAAATCCTTTTGAATTCTTTTAAAATTTCTTTGAAATTCATTTTAATTTTGTAACAAGTCAATAAATTTTATTCATTTGATAAAAGACGACCTTGGAATTTCTCTCAACTTACTTTACGTGGCTATTACTAATTCCTTATGAAATTTCACCGTAAATTCTTAATTTAGGAATTAGTTCTCTACTTTTATTTCAAATTGCCTTTGAAATTCTTTTAATTCCGAAAATACGTTGAGGAATTATCCGTTTTATTTGAAAATTTCCTTACCAGCTCATCTCTACATCTTTCATCATCTTCTCAAACTTTCGAAAATTTTTACGAATATTTTAAAATTCCTTGAATTTTGTTTCAATTTCTTATAAATTCCGAATTTATGTCCAAATAATTTCGGAATTTTATTTTGAAATTGTGATTGTCTTATGCATGCTCTCGTCTAGACCCCACATTATTCTTTGAAAATTTCCTCTCATTTTCTTCCCCGAAATGGAAATTTTCCTCTTTTTCCCTCACTCCGACTTTGAATTTTTTTGACTTAATTTTGGAAGTACGTCAGACCTCATTTATACTCGCCTTCCTCTCGCAGTCCCTTACTCCTCTTTCTGCGTACCAACCTGGCTCCCCGTGACATCCATTAGTGCGCACTCCAAAATCGCGCCCAAGACGCTCGTGCCGCAAACCGACTCACTCGCTTTGACGCACCGATTGCTGCCACTGAGCGCCCCCCTCGCCCCAGTTCTCCCTCCTCATCTTCTTCATCCCCTGACTCTATGCAGAGTACTGAGCTAGCGAGTCCTTCCCGCTCCATCAGCGAAGGCCTTGCGTTTCTGGCTTGTGACACCATGTCTGACCCGCCGCAGAGATTTCCACCCTTGCGCCCGCCAGTTCGGGTCCCGCCACCCAGTCAGACCCGGTACTGACCCTCCTCCAGCAGATGAAGGCCACATTCGAGGCTAAATTCACGACCCTCCATACCGACTTTTCACCCCTGTCGGCCCACGTGTCCACATTCGAAGTTTGTCTTGTAGATAGGAGAACGAATGATTTTTGCTCAAGGTGTTACTATTCAAGTTCTCATCTTACCTTATGAGACGATGGTACTTGTCGGAGAAACAACGAGCTAGGAATTTTATTCTTTTTTCTTCTCTTTCTCTTTGACATAGTTATGTTTTCATCCTTTTTTTTCCTCTCTCTCTCTCTCTCTCTCTCTCTCTCTCTCTCTCTCTCTCTCTCTCGCACGTGCGCGCGCGCACATGTAGACACGTGTGGTCATTTACGAAATCACGGTTATGAACATGCAAGTCCGGAAACAGTAATGTAAAATATAGTGAGTATAGTGGTTTCACGGTGTACTACAGTTTAGCATCAATATGGTACAATTTAAATAATTGGCGTGTATAGAATTGAAGCAATATTATATGAGTTTCCATCTGTCCCATTAGTTTCTTAAACCATCAATGCCTCTCTGAGTCTTCGGAGAAACGGTAATATACGCCATACCACATTTTTAAGGCATTATCGCCCGCTTGCAAAAAATAAATTAAATATCAAAATGATGGATATGTGTACAAACAAACGAGGCCGGGGATGGTTGAGAACAAGCTGTGCTCACATCAGAACTTCCTGATATGTATGTAACCACAATAATAGCTAGTTTTATATATATATTTTTTCCTTTTTCTTGCCCTGCCAGAGAGGCAGGCCGCTTTCCACAGATTGCTGACAACTCACACACGGAGGGAATCCAAACATACACACTTGTGTTTCTGTATCTGCATGTCATCAGGTCCATCGCGTGGTCCTTTTATTTTTTTATTTTTTTCAAAACTGAAAGTAACTGCCATGATGCCCGCGCCCCTATAAAGGCCCCACTGGGAGCATACTATGACACACATTCCACATTTTGTATCTCGCTGCAATCACGTCTATAGAGTGGTCTTTGTATTTTTTTTAATTTTCAAAACTGAAAGTAGCTACATTGATGATCGCGCCTCTGTAAAACCCCCACTAAGGGTACACTATGACACACTCCAGATTTTGTATCTTCATGTTTCAAGAAATTTATATCATTGTCACAAATATATACACAGACTTAAGTTGAAAAAAAAACAAAGTGTGACATATTTGCATGGGCTGTATACATGTGTGTGTGTGTGTGTGTGTGTGTGTTGGGGCGAAGAGGGGTTATTCCCCCACAGTCAATCAATCAATCAACAAAAAAGTGTGACGTGTACGCTGTCGGAGGAGTTAAGGGTCAGAGGCGGATTCAGCTACAGTAAAGGAAGTGAGATATATATAAACATAGAGATAATACTGTTGAAATAGTAATCTCGTATAGCTTCTTTTGTTATTAGTCGATAGGTGCATATTAATTTTTACACATCCGATGCGTTTAGCGTCAAAGTAGT
>BFEA01000024.1:5321436-5335774 GCA_003427395.1 Chara braunii | reverse complement strand
TGCCGCGTCTGTAACTTATGTTGACTAGGTGGTTGACTAGAGTAAAGAATGTGTGGGCGCGCAAGTTTTGAGGCGCGCGTGATTTTCCCTTCGTTTGGTTACACTGGCAGACGTGGCGTGGATTTTGGTCGGCATATGTCATTTTTGTTTTGATTGAACTGATTAGCCTATGAGTRCCTTGTTCATTGGTTCYGCGTGGTACGATGGACGGTTTAGTGAGYCGGTGTGGACRTGGGCGGAATCCAGATGATKGGACCTGATGGATWMGGTCGGGTAAGGGTAGCCGCGRCRCGGTCGGAAGGTTAGYGCGGCTTTTRTGGACATGTGAGGGAGTACRGGTTAGGAAAAATGRCATGGGGCGGCTCCTTTGGCCCCAAAAGGCCGGGGGCTAACTCTTTACTAGGTAACTCAGGACTGCTGGTACCAGGCTTGGGCTTAGCCCTATAGGTTACAGTACCGGACTGGTACGCAGCAGACGCAGGGATCGAGGTCAACGGCGTGCGATAAGGGAGCAGAGGAGCGCGGCGACAGGGCTTGAGGGGTTGATGGGCTGGTAGGACTATCCCCCTCGCCTTTTGCTGCCGCGGGGCCAAGCGAGGGGCGGACAGGCAGGGAAGGAGGGGTGCCGAGGTCCCTGTCTGGCTACCGCCCGTTCTTTTTATATATATATATATTATTTCTAATTCGTATGTGGATGTGGAAACGCGGCAGGGTGCGCACTATTGAGTTGTTAAAGTACAGATCGAAGGTCGGGGTCAGACGATGGAATCTGATGGGTAACACCAAATAATCTGAGTTGCCTGAGGCCGGTCGTTTCCGCGGCCCCGGCTGTGTCCTTCGGGGCATCTGCGAGGATCGGAGCGTGCACGACTAAAGGGCCGCACAGGCCCACGGGTAGTGGTAGTGGTAAATCTCCCCCCTCACCCGGTTCTTTGTCTATATACGCGCGGACAAATGGGGGAGCAGGCCGGGCGGGTTTGGACGTGGCCACGGGGCATTACCCCGGCCGGAGTCCTTCGGGACAACCGTTAAAAATTGGAATGATACAGAGTAGATTAGCATGGCCCTGCGCAAGGGGCCACGGGCATAAGTTGGGGAGTGGACCTGGCACGGATCTGTGCCAGATATTGATGGGAGTAGGGGCGAAAGACTATTCGAACCATCTAAAGCAGTTGGTCCCCTCCGAAGTTTCCCTCACGATCGCTGGAGTCGTCGACTAAGTGGCCGGCCGCTACCCGGCCTACTACTTCGGGGTGTCTGCACTACCCCCCCCTCACACCGGTACCCGGCTAAAGCAGTAAAAAGTCGAAATGAATATGGACGGGAACATGTGCCGGGTGCAGACGGGGGTGTCGACTGCTGGGTGGGAGTGCTCGTCGGAGCGGGTATACGAGCGGGGAACCAACCGGTTCACCTAGTTGAAGGCGCTCTCCGAAGCCCTGCGCAGTACGACTCGTATAGTCGGCAGGAGCTATTACACGGTTGTGAGACCGCATGGTATCAGAACTCCTTCAGCAGTACCAGGGGAAGTGAGAGGAGTGAGGGGCGACATGCGCAAAGGGAAAGGACCAAGAGTTACGAGCGCAGGGAAGGCGAACATGAGCTATGGCAGCAACAAGCGAGAGCGGAGAACGTAAGCCCACCTGATCCTTGACGAAATCAGGCAGGGAAACATTCATCACCGAGGTTTTAGCCTCGGGCGAGTCGAACGGTCGGGTCATATTAGTATGAGAGTTAGTGGGGTAGACGGGATGGAGAAAAGAGAATGCGAGGGGCTATGGCTGCAGGGGAATGACGGGGAGTAGAAAAAAGAGATGCCACTCGATTACGAACGAAGTCAGGCAAAAAAAGAGTCGAGGTAGGGGTTTTAGCCCCGGGCGAGATGCATGGTAGCGTTAGTTTGTTTGTTCGGTGAGTAGGATAAGAGGTAGGGTAAGAAAGGGTGCGCGTGGAGATCACGGACGAAGGGGGGGCGAAGTTGAAAAGGTGTTTCGCCTCGCCAATCCGTTATAGGATCGGTCGGGGAGGAGGCTAATCTGAGCGTTCGAGGCGTAGCGAGCACCGTAACAGTGTCGGATTCGTATGTAGGTTGGTGGTTTGGATGGGCTCGGTGATGGAGGCTGCGCTCAAAAGGGGAGACTTGGTAATCTAGACGAATCTTTCCACGTTTTGGCGGAAGATTCATTCGGAATTTTTGTCGGCCTATCGACGGGAGTAGCGTGCAGCCAGCCGCGGGATTGGAGACTTACCTGTTGGTTGGCGCATGTCCTAGTGGCAGATTCATTCGATCTTGCCTATCCTATCGGTAGAGGGAGCGAAGTATACACCGTGTTCCCACGGAACATTGATTTGACTTTGCTCATTCCGACCGTGGAAAAGGGGAGAGGTCAGCCACGAGGCTGCAGACTTACCTACGGCCAGTCTCATTGTGTCCACAACCGCGAAGTACGTACGCCCCCCCCGTTCTCTACTGGGAAGATTGCTCCGACGTGCTTGTCCGATCAAGGGTGAGGCAGAGAAAAAAGTCAGAAAGGATGGCGAGTGGGGTTGGAAGCTACGAGAACGAGGAGGGGCAAAACTAAGAAGGTCATGCGATGAAAGGGGAGGGGAAGAAAGCAATGTAGGGGGATGGGGCAGACAACGAGTACGTACCTGACCTTCGTCTCGAGGAGGCATCGGAGTCGTTTTGCAGAAGGCTCAACTTCTCCGAACAGTAACACTGCAGATAGCTGAGGAGCGCAGCAGCGGGGCAATGGCAGTTTCGATCGGATGACGATCAGGCCTGTTTGGGCAGACAGTGTATACTTACAGTGACCCGGAGGAATACTCGTTCGATGTTGCTCATGCTATTGGTGGATGTAGAGTGAGGCTGGCCGCGGGGTCAGGGGCTTACCTCTTGGTCGGTGAGCTTGGGTTGGAGCGCAGGGAGACTGAGAGTAGAGAGGGGTAAGTTTTGACAGCTGACGGAAGTTCCGAAGTGTGAAGAGCGAGCCACGGGGCAGGGAGTCGATGCTTGGGCACACTTGACCCACCTTACATCGGGACAGACTGCAGGCCGTTTGGCAGCACACGGACGACTGCAAGTTACGACATACTGGAGTATCGCTGCTAACTGTTACTGGTCATTGGAAGCTGCTATTGCCTTTGTTGGCTTTGCATATTACTGTTGACTGACGCGTGCCGGTTGCACAAGGCAGGTGCGCATTGCACCATACGGTTGCACACTACGGGCCTACAACGGCGGATGATTGTGCACAACTGCCCCCGGTTTTCGGCTATGCGCAACAGCTGGTGCTGCTGTCCGTGAACTACTGCTGGTGACTGCTGTTGTATACTGCTGTTGCAGGTTGGGTACGGACTGCCAGGCCAATGCTGTGGGCCACCACGTCTGTTGCTGGCTATTGTTAAGTGCCACGGGTTTGCTGCTGGGCATTGCTGCTGCGCCCAGAGGGTGCGTGGGAACTGTTGTTTCGTCTAGGGGCCTTTTTACATCGGTGAGCGACCGCGATTGGGCAAGACTCGGAGGGGTGGTCGGAGTGGATAGGAAGAGGAGAAAAGCGCTGCGATCCGGAGGGTTGTCAGAGGTTTTGACTTCTGGCAGTTGATTTGGATTTGACCAAGCTAATACGTTAGCTGCCATTGCGGGGCCCTCAGGCGCTGAAAGATTACAAGGCTCTCTCCAGTGAGTTTGAGAGCACCCCTCTTGTATCTGAGAGTCTCAAAACCATCTCTTCCTATCCTTCTTACTCTAAGTCTGGTCTTGTTCCGAGGGGAAGGCGGCAGGCGGGATTGCAACCCGTAGGACCGCATCAAGACTCTGTGGGGAGTCCGCCTACCGATTGTGGGAGCTCTGCCGGAGCCTAGACGAGGCTCTGGAGGCAGAGAATTGACGGGTAACCCTTGTGTTTTCCCTCTATACACCTGAGATATAACCCCTATCTGTACTACCTGATGCATCTCTGACTGAATATATGGTGTGCAACCCTATCTTATTTTTTGGCTTGACTTCAGGAGATTGAACCAGACTAAGTAAAGGAATGCTTGTGAAGTCTCAATTTCAGTTTTGTGTGTTTGTATGAACTCAGACTGTTAAAAGGAACTGCATCTGGGGGAAAGGCAGGATGGGGGTTTGTTTTGCTTGATGGTCGACCGGGTCATTAAGGCTGAGGAGTCCCCATAAGTTTGGGGAACCCCAACGCTTTGTTTTATTTTGGTTTTGCATGGAGAAGTCATACCCTTCTATAAGTTTAGGGGGTCTGATTATTCTGGAGGCTGGGATGTCCGCATAAGTTTGGGGAGACCCAGTGCTATGGTTTGCATGGAGGGTCAGGCTGTTCTGTAAGTTCAGGTGGCCTGATTGCTCTGACCTGTGAGGGGTTTGATTGTGCTTGACTTTCAGGGACTCAGGGCGCTCAATAAGTTTTGGTGCCTTGAGTTGCTTTGTTTTCATTGGGATTTTAGTTGTTTTCGTTGGTTTCTGAAAGAGGAGCACGAGCTGTTCTGTTAGGTCAGGTGGCTTCCCTGTTCTTTATTCTGAAGAATTAATCTTGGCAAAGAGGCAGACCCTTCTGTAAGTTCAGGGAGTCTGACTCGATGCCACACACATAATGGCTCAGATAGAAACGAATCTGGCAGAGAGTTAAGACCCTTCTATAAGTTCAGGGGGTCTGGCTCGAAGCCTCGCACATGCTGGAACCCAATGGTTATAACTTGTCTATACTTTATTACTACTCTATCTAAGAACGAGCTAATCAGAATGTTCTATAAGTTTAGGTGGTCTGACTATAGTCGTATTACAACCTGAAGAAAGTACAACTAAGAATAGAATTGATGGTAAAGTGGGGCAGGCTTAGCTTAAGCTAGTTCAGTCATATGCAGCCTTAGAAAACAAAGGTAAAGATAAGTATATATAACTTGGATACTTTGAAACACTCCAGGGCGACGAGAGTGGTCTAGTCGTGTGCCCAAAGAAGAGAAAAGTAGTTGTGCCCTCTGTTTGTGTATATTTGGCCAAGTCAAAACGCTCTATAAGTTTAGGTATTCTGACTCTAGGCCTGGCTAAGTTGAGCTGTTCTGTAAGTTCAGGCAGCCTAACCTATGCCTTATGTAAGCCGGGTATAAAGGGTTAAATCATTGAGAGATCATGAACTATTGTTCGCTCAAGTTGACTTTGGGACGGTGAGAGTACTTACCCTTGTGGTTTGGCCTGCATGTGACTGAGTGAGGCTACTACTTAGTCTGAGTTTCAGTTTGATAGGTAGCTTCTTTAGTCGCTCGCCACGTGCTAGAGCCATAGGAGTTAGTTTCAATTCCTGCATTTTCTGAGCTAAGTTTTTTTTTACTTAGGTCAATTCTCGCATTTTCAAGGATCTTTTTTTATACTTGGCTTTGTATAAATCTTGGCAGGCCACTTTCTCTACAGGAAGCGCTGCCGAAATTTCTACAAATCCAAAGAGTTAGTCAAATTTTGCCTTCTCCAAGCTTGACTTGTCTTTCTGACTTAGTAAAAATATGGGAAGCCTCCCTTTCTAAAGGGAGTGCTGCCCAAAATTTTTGTTGATTCAGGAAGTTAGTCAAAAGTTTGGCTTGTCAAAGCTTGACTTGTCTTTTCATTATATCTGGCTTAGTAAAAATTTGGAAAGCCACCTTTTCTAAAGGGAGTGTTGCCCAAATTTTTACTAATTTGGAGAGTTAGTCAAATTTATGACTTCTCAAAGTTCAACTTGTCTAGATTTCATACGTGGCTTAGTAAAATTATGGGAAGCCTCATTTTCGAAAGGGAGTGCTGCCCAAAATTTTGCTAATTCAGGGAGTTAGACAAAATTGGACTTTGGAGAGTCAAGGGTTATTTCTGATTTCATATTTGGGCTTATATAAATTATGAGAGGGCACTTTTCCTACGGGAAGCGCTGCCGAAATTTCCCTGTTTTCAGAGGAGTTTGATTATTTTCGACAGGTGGCGCTAGAGAGTATTATAAGGAGGTGTGCTATGGAGGTTTATCCCCCATATGCTGATGATTTAGCCTGGGCATTTGACCTATCTTGTGTTATAGGTCCCTTGGGTTGTCTAATTCAAGGTCAAGACTAGATTCAGCTTGATCCCTTGAGGATCATTATCTGTTATCACTGATAATAGGTCGGTTGCCGATTCGTCGGTTTACGACTCAATTCCAACTCACCCTCCACACTCAACCCAAAAGGCTTTAGCCCTGGTGACTTCTTTTCTTTCATTATGGTTTCACCCAGACTTTTGTTGAATGGTCATTTGACAAAAGTACTGAGTATATAATTAAGGTTGGTTGGACAAGAGGTTGGGGCTTGCATGGCTAAAGCAAGGGGTATGAGTGTTGAAGATAGTTGGGGTCGACTCCGTGTAGTGTGTGGGCCGCTTGATTGACTCGTTGATGTGATTTGCAGGTATGTGTTATGAATCAGACTCTGGATATGGTTGCCTGCGACCACATATATACGTATGGCTATGAGGGACCCCAATAAAACTATGAGAAGTGATCGTCGCATACTTTCCCGTTTATATATATATATATATATATATATATATATATATATACATGGGTGTACGTAGGGTGAATTTCTGCATGGATTAATGAGCTCCTTACAAAGAGCATACTTCAGAGGGTAAGACTGAGAGGCCCAGGGAGGAGTCCTCCGTTTATTTTGCCTTGCTTCTTGAGAATTTTTCTTAGTTGGACGTTGGTCCTAGGCCGGGATTCGAGGTCCTTGTCCAGGACATCCCAAGCCCTAGGCTCTGCAGGGGAGGGATTTTCCCTCGTGCAGAGCCTATTTGCCTTGCCTACCGAGACGCTCGGACCAAAAGCCGGAGGTCTCGCGGCGGCCGCACGGCTATTCCTTCAGCCGTGCAATGTCGTGAAGGATTAGACCCTCACGATACTTCGAGTCTGACACTTGAGTGTCATAAGCGGTTCTCGGATCCACGAGGGACCGTTTGATTATGGGCACTACATAGTACGCCATCATTTCGACTGCTTGCGTACGCCTGCATTGCGAGTCGATATGAGTAGGCCCTGCGTCCGCGCGGTTTTATACTAAGTCTCGCACGTGACGCTTATTTGTTTTCCGCACCGGAAAGTTATGGGTTGGCTACCGAGGGGCTAGGAGCGTTGTCGTGTTGTTTGTGTTGTGTTGTTTCGTGTGTGTGTGTGTGTTTTATTTTTTTGTTCGTAAAGTGGTGTGTGCGTGGTGTGTGGGATACGTCCTAGTCGACCGACGACAGGCCGCGCTTGGGACTTCAGCCCCCCAAGATGGCGGTTCGCGTGCGGGTCCGATAGAGGCGTATTACCGCCCGTACCCCCTATGCTACAACGAACGAGAAACGCCCTCGGCTGGTCCACCTTTGCGATTGCAATTGATTAGCTTTCGTACTGTGGATTGGTAGCTCGGCGGGGATACGCCGACCGAAGGGAGGTGACAGCTCCCGTAACGTGGAGGTAAGTCGTGCCTCGCGTAGGCCCTATCCTGTCGTAGGGGTTCACGGGAGGTATGGCTGGCGCACTAAGCCGGAGCGGCTTGCGAAAGCTCCATGTATATTCGCGACGAAGGATATAAACCAACTCCTGCGTGACGCGGTCGGGAGGGTCCCGCGCTGCCCTGATGCGGTGCCGGACCAATGCGCTTGACAGGTGGCGCCGTTGTCGGGGATAACGGAAAGCTTACCGTTGTCCCTTGTGGAACAACATCCGAGTATGAGAAGTGAATGAGAAAAAGGCATAAAGGAATGACGTAAAGGTAAGGAAAAGTAATAAGTGACTAAGTAGAGGTGAGAAAATTTACCTACCTGAGTCAAGGGGAGTATGAGGGACGATCGTATTAACATTGGGTAAAGCAAGTACTAAGGGTTAGGTAGGATGGATGGAGTAGACCGGTCAAGGTGTAATGTTGAACAAGGAGATGTGCTTGTTTTCTCTTGCCAGGGAACTTGAAAAGAAGAAGCTGTCAAGATGCCTGAGACTGGCGGCGCATCGGGTGCACCCAAGAAGGGCCTGACGCTCGATGACCTCATCGCGGCCATCGACCGGCATGAAAGGAATCCAAACAATATCCCCAAGGTCGATACGTTCCATTTTTGTGGGGAGAGAGTCTCAGAATGGCTGGAGCGGGTGGAACAAGCTCTGGTCGGGCGGTCGGACGTTGTAAAGTTCCAACGCATCATTCAGTATGTCCTCCACAGCTACCACCAAGAGGTGAAGAAAGTTATAGATGCAGCCCAAGGTAGCTAGGAAAGGTTCAAAGAGGGAATGCAGACGAAGTACCACCTGGGAGATGGACTATTGACCACTGCGGACCTTGAAGCAATGAACAAGGAGGATTCTACGATGATAGGGGTCTTTGTTCAGGAGTTCAAGAAGAGGGCGCGGAAGGTCCATGGGATTTCTGAGGAGGCACAGTGCGCCATCTTCCTGGGGCTACTCACGGCATCGGAGGCCGTTGAGCTGACGAGACATGGAGGGGGTAGCACCAAGCTCACCTGGGCCACTATTGACAGAGGGGTGAAAGTTGGGTGTTTGGACCAGGTGGAGCAACGTCAGGTGCGCCTGCAAAGGCAAAATTGAAAGAAAAGAGATGCAACCGCTTCTGGGACCCCGGGGGTAACAAGGATTGTTACAGATGTATTGGCACAGTTGGGGTATGTGACAGAGTCGGTGGTGCAAAGGAGGGTAGTAACGGCTGTCCAAGTGAAAGGAACGGAGCCGGTGGTAGAGGATGTTGTTCATGAGGAGCTCTGGGAAGAGGAAGAGCCGGTGCTGCAACGCCTGGCGAAGGCCCAGCGCAAAGTGCGTAACTTGGCGCAGGGCGAACAGGGATCAGGAAAAGCGCAGGCGCCTTAGGCGGTGGCGGCGGCCCCTCCAAGTGTGGCGGCGCCCTCGTCTCGTGAGGGCCCCTCGCAAGGAGGGGCACCCTCCTACGGACAGTGGCCCTGGCCGGTGATCAATGCAATTGTGTCATGGGGTAGCCCGCTGCCAGTAGCCGGACCACAAATGAGTATGCCGCCACCCATCTACCCCGCAACCCAGGCCCAGCCTGTGGCCCCGCCGCCGTCACCTGCCCCCAGTTCACAGGGAAGCGTGGCTGGAGGTGGGAACCAGGGGCAGGGCAATCAAGGCAACGGAGGGAGGGGTGGAGGAAGGGGGCGAGGCAGGAATGGCGGCGGAAGAGGAGGGCAATGGAATAGTCAAGGCCGAGGAAACCAAGGCCAGGGGTACCAAGGCCAGGGGAATCAAGGCCAAGGGTACCCAGGCCAGGGGTATCAAGGCCAGGGGGATTAGGGAAGCCAGGGATACGGAAGGCCCCGTTTTGATTGGAGGTCAGCCATCTATCAACATTGTGACCAGCAAGGCCACACTATAAGGTTCTGTAACATAAAGCGGGAGGACGAGAAAAGCGGCCTGATTTCCTCCACTATGGACGGGAACATTTATGATTAATTTGGGAAGTTCATCGACAGAAGGCTCGGGGGAGTAAGGGCGGAAGCCCAACGGAGGGCGGCAGTCGGGTCCCTACCTCCTGCCACATTCAGGTTATGGCGGGAGAAGAGAGGACCATCGGTGGGGATAGAGGGACTCAGACTATGACAAGAAAAAGAAGAGTCGTCGATTGGGATAGAGGAAGTGGGGAGCGACGAGGAAGTGACCCAAGAGCCGCGAGGAGGAAGTAAGAGGGAAGAGTCCATAATCATTGAATCGGATAACGAGGACGAGGAAACAATGGTGGAACCATCGTCCGTCTTACTGGGAAAGATGGAGGACGTGCTGAACAAGGTAGGAAGGTACCAACAGAGGTTGGTGAACCTCTGTAGAGAAGTGAGGGAATGAAAGTCTAGCATCCCCAAGGTATTCCTGTACGACTCCGGTCCGGAGTCAGCGCCTGGGCGACCCGGAGTAAATGTGGTGGGGCCGAGCCCACAATCGGGAATGATGGGGAGACCCCTCACTCCACAGGCCCGACTGGCACAGGTAGCACGAACGAGAAGTCAAGCCAAGGCCAGTGCCAACCAAGAACCTCCGAGAAGGGAGCCCGAACCAGGAAGGAGGAAAGAGGTCGTGGAAGTGGAGGACGACGATGATGAGGAGGAAGAAGACGAGAGGCTGCGTCAAGAAAAGGATCAGAGAGCAGAGCAGCGGGCAAGCAAAAAGGGGACCAGGGGAGAGGTTGAACCGATTATACGTGACGGACCGCCCAAAAAGAAGAAATACGCGGTTCGGTTGGAGGAGGGATTTGACGTAGAGAAAGTGATCGACCGGTTGATGGAAGGGCATAATGACCTCATGACCTTGAAGGAAATCCTAGCGTCGGCCCCGCGGCTCCGCGACGAACTGAAGGGGAGATTGTCGCGACACCTGGTGCTCAATGTCCATCTGGGTATGATCCTGCCCAAGGAGGCTGAGTGGGCGGAGTCGGGTACAAAAATGGTCTGGAAGTGTGTAGCTTGCGGCACGGTGAATTTGGTGGTGAAGGGTTCCAAGTGCGCGGCAATGGTGGACACTGGGATGAACATTATCCGGGAGGCGGACGCGATCAGATTCGGGCTGGATATAGACCGTTCTGACTGCGGTATTCTGCATGGAGCCAGTTGCAAGGCCGTATTTTGTGGGACAGCCTCGAATGTACTCATCGAGGTTGGAAAGGTGAAGGTCCGGGCTTGTTTCTTCATCATGCCGGATGTGGATCACGGAATCCTCCTAGGGAGGTCATTCCTAAGTAGGACGGAGACCGTGATGTTCAATAAGCATGACGGGACGTTAATTCTCCTCCTATGCGACCCTGCCTGCGGGAATTACGAAATAATTACCTGCAGGAACACAGGGCCAAAGAGTATAAGGAACCGGCCCAATCCAGGATCATTCACAATCGAGGAGTCGGAAGGGGAGCGTAGGAGGCTCTGGGCAGAGCCCGAAGCAGGAGAGAGGGTGGAAGCATTTTTCCTCAGCTTGTTGGACGTCGGGAAGGCCATGGACTTGGTGGCCTCGCATGAGATGGCAGATCCGGATGCCATCCAGACCTTGAGGGAACAAGTTCTGGAATGCCCTGAGGCAGGGAGGTTGGAGCTGGTATATCGGCTCCCGGGCGGCGGGAAGGGTCCCGCATCAGCGCAAACGCAGTCTGTGAGTCGGCCTTTTTTAGGGGGCGGCTCAAGCAGGGTTCCCAAAGGCGGTACAAGATGGTAGATAAGAAGTGCCGCTCGGTTCCCGTCCTCGTTACAGAAGATGAGGAAGCATACTACGAGAGGGAACGAGGGTTGATACGGCGAATGAGGGAGAGTGCTCTAGCAGGGCCATGTCGTATCAACGAAGGGAAYGAGGGGAAGTTGATTATAGGGGAACCCGACTTCCTGCTGCCTCAGGAGCGAATGTTGATGGTAGAGTTAATGAAGATGAGGCATCACGCCTATGCGTTTAGTGACGAGGAGCGTGGCAGGCTGGACGTGGACAAGATACCTATGAACCGCATCCATACCGTACCACATGAGCCTTGGAACATGAGAGGGGCGCGATATCCTAATCCTGACAAGGAAAAGAAGGTGGTGGATAACCTCGACGGCAAGATAAGTACGCACGTCGCCAACTATTCAAGTGGACCGTATGCATCCCCATGGTTCTGCTTCATCAAGCCTAATGGGACGCTGCGGTGGGTGCAAGATTTGTAGAGGCTGAATGCGGTGACCGTGCGGGATGCTGGAGGATTGCTGAATGCAGATGCTCTGTCAGATTCCTGTGCTGGAAGGCCTATAATCTCACTTATAGACCTTTACTCAGGATATGATCAGTTTCCAGTCTACCCGCCGGATAGGCCGGTGACGGCTATGCACACGCCGTGAGGACTAATCCACATGAACGTGGCCCCACAGGGATGGACCAACGCGGTAGCAATGGTCCAACGAGCCATGATTCGGGCTATGCAGTCAGTCAGCCCCCGTATCACACAACCATAGATCGATGATTTAGCGGTGAAGGGGCCGGCAATAAAGGAGAGCGACGAGGTCTTGCCAGGGGTAAGGCGCTTTGTTTGGAAGCACATCCAGGACCTCGATAAAGTCCTGAGTCTGCTTGAGGAGCATAACCTCACGGTGAGCGGGGCTAAATCCAGACATTGCATGAGGGAAGCGGCTATCTTGGGGTTCGTCTGCAGCGAGAAAGGCCGAAGGCCAGATGTGAAGAAGACGATGCAGGAGGAGGCGAGTTTGTTTTCGCCTGAGCAGAGGATAGAGGAGCCTCTCGAGAGAGAGATGAGGATTGAGTCTGAGGGTGTCATCGAGGGCGGGCTCCAGAGGTTGGGCACACCCGAGTATGGGTCAGAGGGGATTGAGGACCGACCTTGACCGAGTACCCAGGAGGTGGAGACACGAGAGGAGCCCTTGGATATGCCTCATAGCCATGAGTTGAGCAAGGAGGCCAGTGAAGCGCCATCATCGCCAGGGTCTAAGAGAGGAAAGAAGGGGTCCAGGAAGTGGTTCGATACGTCCTGCTTCTTCTGTACAAAGGAGTGGTATCGAGCCTTGCAATGTCCTAAGTTCCTAAAGGACAAGGTTGAAGGGAAGGTTACAGAGGAAGGAGGCAAGATGTATGATAGACAGGGCAGGAGAGTAGAGAGATCCACAGATGGGGGTAGGGCTCAGCTATATAGGCAAAACCAAGAGGAGATGAGCGATCAGGACTGAGTTACCTATATAGTTGACATGTTGCGTGTAGGACTAGAGTTAGGGTTGGATGACACTCTGTAGACCTAGGTGTTGTCGCTGTTGTCAGGCAGTATGGGTTGGGTTTTTGTTGAGTCTGCCATCTTGAGGACCGAGACATGGTAGATGAGGCCTGTACATACTTAGGTGGCCTACGCCCTGATCTTCGAGAGACAGACCCAACTTGTACTTTGAGGACAACATCAGAGTGAGTGTGGCTTTGAGTAAGTTGAGTGGGTTACGATTTGGGGACTTTTGTGTATGGGGCATTCTGCCCCTGAGTGTATGTTGGAGGCATTTCATGTGTGATATTCTATCCCTGAGTGTACATTATATCGAGATGATCATTCTCACACTCACTTCTGTTGTGCTAGTTTGATGGATGATGGTTTGGTGTGAAATATGCGCAAGAAAATGCCTGATGTATTTTGTACTTTGTGAATCTGGATGAATGTGAACTGTCTACTCGTCGGTATACTCGTGCGATCTGCCCATGGGCGGATGAGAGGGCCGAGTATAAGGCAAGGAAGCGCAATCTCTTTTGTGAAAGGGTGTGAGGATCCTGAATATTCGTATGGTGAGTGTTCTATTGTTGAGCTGTGCAGAAGACCCACAAGTTGGTCTTTTTATATGGAGTATATGATGAGTGGGACACCTGTGAATGGAAAGGTTGTCCATTATCTATTTGGAAGACGCATCTTCAGAGAGGGAAGATGCGTTAAAGAAAAGGTCGCGAGAGAGCTCATCCTAGTGAGAGAGGGAAAACTGAGAGACCTATTAAAGTAAGACCTCCTCTATAAATAAGGTGGTTAATAAGATTGGTCAATGGAAGATTGATTTTGAGTAATAAAAGACTGATGAGAGGGACCAAATTTTTGTTGGACTATTGGTGAATTTCTTGGATGTCACAAATGATGTGTTTTAAGAGATGTCATCAAGATGTGTGACTTTCTTGCTCTGATCAAGCTGGGAGGCCACGACCTTGTGGATCAGGCGGTGATTTTGTTTTGTGATTGTGGAAGGGTTGCCGTGCTTCCTCTGTGTTGTCCCACAAAGGAATTTGTAAATACCTTTTTTTTTATGTGCGACAGGTCTATGCGTAGTCTCGCAGTAGGCTTGTATTGTTGCGACACACCGTCTGGCCGCTTGTGCTAATCTTGGACATTTATAAGAGACCCAGCTAGGGGTATAACTAGCATCACTAAGGCGCAACCCTTAGTGTTGGTCGCTGTTTGGCACAACCTGAGCAGAGGGCCTGCGTCTGGCCAAGGGAGTAAAGACTTAAAGGGGCGTGAACGCCTAGGAGGGCTTTACCCCTGCGGAGAGGCGTGGGATAAGAGTCGAGTCATATGAGTCTTTTTGAGGAAGTCCTGATTAAATGCTTATGAGGAACAATCTATCGTGGCGCAACCCGCGAAGGCACTACCGCTGAAAATAACCAACGATGTCAGGCGGGGAGCCCCGGGGGCGAAGCCGGTGTGAGGCTGCGGGCCCCAGACCCCCGCTGCGGGGACCATYCACCCCCGCCCCCGCAGATCTACCCCCGCCGACGCCCAGCTCCGCGCACCCCGCCAACCAACCCCGCAGGCCACCACCGGCCCCGCACCACCGGCCCCGCACACCACCCCC
>BFEA01000024.1:5297795-5317932 GCA_003427395.1 Chara braunii | reverse complement strand
GGCGGCACTGACGGTGAACCGCCATAAACGGCGATACATGGGGTGGTATGAGTGGGAAAGGTTTATATAGGTTTGGCATCGACGGGATGCCGTTGGTTGTTTGTTTATTTATTTTCTTCTTCCTTTTTTAAAGACGTTGAACTTGTGGTTGTTATTTTCTTATTTGTAGCGGTGTTTTCAATACTCGGGGAGAAAAGGGTCTTTATGTTTGTTCCTTCTCTTGTTTGTTATTGTGGTTGTTATGGAACTTGTGTACCTTCTGGTCATTGTCCATCTTCTTCAGGTTCGTTTGTCGGATATTCGACACAGTTCTTTATCGTCGGCTCCAGCTCCACGGTTCAGTTTACCCTTCTTTTCACTTTCTTCAGCCTACGCAACATGTCCGCCCCACGGGACACCGAGAAGGGCCCTGTGGAGTCCTCCTCGACGACAGGGAAGAGGTCAGACGGTGGAAGAAGAGGTCATAACACGAAGACCTTTGACTCTCCTTTCAAGGTGGATCCAAAGGCAGATGGGAAACGAGATGACCCCGTTTAACATTTCGTTGCTCGTGGTCGTTATTTGGACGGGTCCAGTGTGGTCGGGAGGAAGAACGGTCGCCGTTGTGTGTGCAGGTTATGCGAGCGTTCCATATGCGGGGGTGCTCGCGATGCAACGGAACACTTTTTTCGTGGCGAGGGCTACAGATGCGCCGTGGCAACCCCGACGGTGTGGCACGCGATTTGGTCCAAGGATATGTCAAAATGTCCTGCACATTTGGCTTCTGTCGTGCAAGCCTTGCAGAGTCTCCCTTTAGGTCATCCCTCTTTCCAATGGCCACCGCTTCGTTTTCCCGAGGCATCTGTTCCACTGCCTCCTTCGACCGCCGCCCCCTCCCAGATGGCGCCATATCCTCGTGCACCACGTGCTCCGCTCCCCCCTCGTCCCGCGACAGTCTCACTTGCACCACTTCATGCGACGACTGCAGCGCCCTTTGATGGTGCCGTTCCCGGTGGGTGCATGCGTGACTCACGTGTCATTCCATCGGTGCCGACGCAGCCTGATGCGCGAGGCACCGCACCAGTTTCGGATGTCGGGGGACCTGTGCTGTTCGACGAGCTTGGGACTCGTGCTTTCGTCGAGGTTCAAGGGTGGAGGAAGGACGCTGGAACATCGAGCGTCCTCGCCCCGGTGTTCACCGCGAACAGGGATAAGGATGCTAGAGTTCGACGAGCAGCCGCACCTCCCCCAGCGGCAGAACAACCCGCGACGAGACATCAGGCTGCTGCGTATCCATGGTCCTTCGCAGACACGTGGACGGGCACCAGACTTCACTTTCGCACCTGTTTGCGAGGCAGCCGCAGCGGTCCCTGCGGGGGCTGGTACCATCCCGCTCGACGAGCCCATTCAAGTTTCGGATTCGTCACCCACTCTTGTGCCCGTGATAGCCTCGACCTCGTAGCACGGTTTCTTTGGGACATTGGATCCTCTGCAAAATTTGCGCAACATTGCTGCTCTGAGCCCAGGCCCACCTGCATCACTTGGGACTGCCGGCGGGGTGTGGGATTCGCTAGGTTGCAGCGCCGGTGCACGAGTGTAGGGCACTTACAGGCAGCAGGCGGTGACATCGTATTACAACGACCCACTGGAGCACGCATGGCACCTGCAAATCATGCGATTTCTTGTCGAGAGCGGCATGGCGTTCAACTGCGTGAAGCTTGAGAGCTTCAAACGCATGTTGACAATGATCATCCCACCTGGGGTTCCCGGGTTGCCCACCCCGAAACCTCCGACATATCACATGATCCGTACCTCGCTTTTGGATGAGCTTGATGCGGAAGTTCAAAAGTGTGTGAAACCCGTCCTTGCTACTTCGGCAACCTACGGATGCACGATCATGATAAACGGGTGGACCAACATTCGGGGCCAAACGTTGTGCAACTACCTCGTCGGGACCACGCGGGGCGCGACATACGTCGCGACAGATGTCATGCGAGGAAAGAAGGATGCCGCCGCTCTGGCGCAGGCTTGGCTGCGAAGGTTGAAGTCCCTTGACATCAAGCTTGCAGACATCACCGTGTTCGTCACAGAGTCGGCTAGTTCCAACGTTTCTGCGATGGAGGTGTTCCGGAAGGATGAGAGTGTTAAGCACATCTTCTGGATTCCTTGTGTGGCGCACGTCATGGACCTCATCCTCGAGGACATCGACGACATTGAGTGGGTGGAGACCCGCATTGCTCAGGCGCGGGTGGTCACAAAGTTTTTCAAGCGCCATAGCCATGCTCGCGAGGTTTTGCAATCTTTCTCGACAGCTGCACTGTTGCTTCCTGCCGAGACTCGCTTCGGCACGCATGTCATTATGATGCGGCGGCTTCTTAAGTTGCAATCGCATCTCATGAGGGTGGTGATCGACGATCGGTGGAAGGACACTGTTTGGGCGACGAAGAAGATTAGAGACGACGCCGCGGACGTCATAGCATGTGTCGGTTGTCCTCGGTGGTGGGAGGATATGACGGCGTTGTGCAAGTTGTTGGATCCCATCATGGACATGCTGCAGATGGTGAACAGCAACACGAGGCAGATTGGCAAGATTTTACGTCGGTACGACGAGATGATCGTGCGTTGTTTGTCATCATGTGCCTCGTTTGACAGGGGTGATCAGGACGCAGTTCTCGAGGTGTTTGACAGACGCCGCACAATATTCAAGTCGCCTGCTCATATTGCTGCCATGATGTTGGATCCCGAGTTTCGAGAGCGCACGATGCCAGACAACGACGAGATGCAGCAGGGTTTGAAAGTCGCTCTTGTTCAGTTCGGGTACCCGGAGGGTTCGGATCAGCACAACGAGATGCTGGCTGCCGTTGACAAGTTTCACACCAGGGAACCCCCGTTCGACGACGTGGCCATGGACCGAGCGGCGAGGAGCTACACCCATCCAGCCACGTTTTGGGAGTCGAAGGAGAAGAGGTTCCCGCACACGACCGTCTTTGTCGGCAGGATACTGCGTGTGTGGGTGACTGCATCGCCCTGCGAGCGAGCATGGTCCTGCTGGAGCTTCATCCACTCCAAATCTCGAAATAGATTGGAGGTGGCACGAGACGAGAAGCTCGTGCGATGCAACTGGAACCTTCGACTCCTCGACAGGCAGGGTATGTCGGACGATGCTCCCAACGACAGGCCACATCCATACGGGAGCTGGGTGCACTATTGGCAGCAGGTGGAGGAGGAGGTGCCCACTGACCAGCAGCTTGTCGCCGACAGAGGAGCCCGTGTTGCAGTGACGCATGAGGAGTTGTTGCACGCTAGAGAGAGGATGCGTGCCGTGTCCCACATGGGAGCCGCTCGTCGTTTGCGAGAGTCAGAGAGGAGGAGACGTCGTGGAGGTGGTCGCGGAGGTGGTCGTCGGGCCGGTCGTGGGCGAGGCGGGCGTGGAGGTCCTGACAGGAGGAGGAGTGTCTCGAGTCGTGGAGTGACGGCGGACCAGCTTATACGCAAGCCTCGCCAACGATAGGACGAGAGAGACTTTTTGTACGAGAGCTCGTCGAGTGACGATGAGGATTTCTTCGGCAGTGGCATGCCTGCACAGGATGGCGACAGCGATTTCGACGATCGTCACCCGGACGTGGACGACGATGACGGCTCCGGAGGCGATGATCGTAGTGATGGGGGAGATCAGCCACGACCCCGCTCGACACGGAGAGACGACGATAGAGGGCTTGACGAGGGAGCGGGACATTGCCGTGTTGATGGTGACGCTGATGCAGGGAGCGGTGCAGTGGCCTCAAGACCTGCAAACGGTGACACCATAGACGTCCGGGGGGTGGGAGGCGAGCACCGCACAGCCTCGGATGGGGTGCGAGATGGAGCGACTGATGGTGGTGCAGGACTTGTGGATGGCGGTGGCTTGAGACGTTTGAAGCGCGGACCCAGGGAACGAGACACTATCGCTTCCCGTGTGCGCAGACGTCATGGCGGGGTTCCCGACATTCCAAGAGCAGCAGTCCCTCAATTTGAGCATATTCCTGTTTCAGAGGACTCTTTGAGCGACCATGCCGACGAGGAGCGGATGGAGGTGATTGACGGGACCGGTCATGCCGTTAGTGACACTTTCAGTATACACGCGGCAGCTCCGACGGGGTCCTCGACAACAATCCAGGAGTCGGAATCGGGTCTGGCACCGTCGATGCGTCATCCCGAGTTGAAGGGAGACAACGGTGTTCTTCCGGTGATGGACGACGAGGGTTCGGCTCATTCACTGCATCAGCTCACTTCTGCTGTAGCCATGGAGGGGGTTGAGAGGCAGCAACCAAGTACACAGGGAGCCAATGCAGTTGTGAGAGATCCAATGGAACTTATGCTGTAGTACAGTAAGGAGTATCCCGACGTCCGAATGTCAGGGCGACGAAGACCCAGGTTGGAATCCTGGCACCATAAAGTTGTGTTTGGCATGGATTATTGGAGGCCTTAACCCTGGGTCTGTCGGTTAATCGGATTGGTACCCTGCTCGTCAGCACTTTGGGATTGTGATTGAATTGATAGCTTTTTGATCCTGCGAAGCGACGGGGACGTCGCTTAATATGGTCCGGTAAGTTGTCGGTGCGAATACCCTTACAAGGGTATCCGCCCCGGTCTTTGCAAGCGACAGAAAAACAGTTTGATTTAAAGTTTAAGTATGCCGCGTTAGGCACTGCCGCGTCTGTAACTTATGTTGACTAGGTGGTTGACTAGAGTAAAGAATGTGTGGGCGCGCAAGTTTTGAGGCGCGCGTGATTTTCCCTTCGTTNGTAGAGTTTTCCATCTGGTGTGGGTGAGTGATAGTCTACTTTGATTTTGGTTAAGGTAGATTATCATTTACAGTGTAATCAGTGAGGGGATTCTGTAGACTGTTGAGGGTTCAGCCATATATCTATGTAGGTATATATATGTGTATATATATACCTACCGAGAGAGAGATTCTCGGAAAGAGAAGTCTATATTCAATATTATTTTCCTAAGATCGCACAACAAACAAAGTGGTGGTCGGTAGGTGCATACGAATTTGCCTTTGCAAATATTGATTGTCTTTGTTTTACTGTGCACCTACCGACCATTGTCCATTTTCTTATCCAATGACCTTTCATGTTTTTTTCTTGTAAGATATCAGCCTCCTTATGAGCAGGTGAAAGTCCGACGAAAAAGTGATCCCGCTTTCGGTGGCAAGTTGTTTGTTGTCCTTTTCTCCCTGTATACCTCCAACCCAGGACAACTCTGTTTGTATATATATATATATATATATATATATATATACAGCGAGAGAAGGGGAGAGAGAGACAGAGAGAGAGAGAGAGAGAGACAAAGAAAAAAATAGTCAGCCTAATATGCACAAAAGAGAAACACCGTTAAGGGTTACCAAAAAAGAAATTGGAGCTGGAATAATTTCGGATACATGACATAAATGCGGACTACACATCGAAAACAATTTATCCCACTCTTAAAATAATCCCTATATAACAAGTTTAACCAATTTTCACCTGTTTTTTTGTATAATTTTGCAACATCACCACCAACACTGAATTTCAACATGATTTCAACAGTTTATCAATAGGTTTTTAACAGATGGGAAGGAAGATAAACACTTGATGAACTGTTTGTAAACAGTTAAAAAAGGGTCAAACGATGAGATCCGCCTTGATCATTAATTATAAATATACGCTAACCCCCTTCATGATTATCAACATGAACATGATGATAAACAATTTATAAACTGATTAAAATCTGATGTTATATACAAAGGTCCCCGTTAAACTTTAGTGTTAACACACTCTTTTTTTTCTGTTGTTAGTGGAGGATAACCTTCCTTTTGACATGATTCTAGGAGCTGATTGGGCCAACGCCATGTATAATGATATTAAGATGAGCGAGCACGAGTGTTGGCTGCCCAGTCCCATAGGCAGGAAGAATAAGTTGTATTTGTAGCATGCGTCCGGTGTAGAGAGTAGTTTGTGCCTTTGTTGTATGACCGCCCCCACGTTCGCCAACCACGTGGTAAAAAATTACCTTGCTGATCAAGTATTTGTTGCCTATGTGAGACCGGTTATTGAGGGAAAGAGGAGGAA
This sequence comes from Chara braunii, assembly GCA_003427395.1. NCBI lineage: Eukaryota > Viridiplantae > Streptophyta > Charophyceae > Charales > Characeae > Chara > Chara braunii. The sequence continues at coordinate 5,311,858 of BFEA01000024.1, read as the reverse complement.
ATACCCATATGGCCCAGTGTGTAAAGTCTGTTAGATAAGTTCGTTGATGTGGGAGAGGCCCCGAGCGGAGTAATGACGAGGGAGACCAAGCACCAGATATAGCCGGATTCCCAAGGGCCCCATCTATCGGATGTTTCCCAAAGAGCTCGATAAGATGCGCAGACAGTTAGATGAGATAATAGAAAAAAGGTGGATTAAGCCAAGTTCTTCGTCGTATGGTGCACCGCTCTTGTTTGTACCAAAGAAAGAAGGTGATATGAGTATCCGTATAAATTATAGGGGTCTTAATGCAATTACTATAAAGAATGCAGAACCCTTACCGATGATAGACGATCTTTTGGATAAAGTACAAGGTTGCAAATATTTTTGAAAGATAGATTTGACATCGGGCTACTATCAGATTGAGACATTGTCTGAGGATCAACACAAGATGATTTTTAGGACTCGATATGGTCACTACGAGTTTGTGGTCATGTCGTTTGGGTTGACTAATGTCCCTGCTACTTTCCAGCGACGCTATGAATGGACTCTTTCGTGATTGGCTAGACAAATTCGTTGTGGTATATTTGAATGATATTCTTATTTTTAGTAAGACATTAGAAGAGCACGCAACACCTTCGGTTGGTGCTAAGCAAGTTGCACGAGGCCGAATTTAAGTTGAACCCCAAGAAGTGTGAATGAATCAAGCGTCAGATGTTCGATAGAGGTAAATCAAACCGAAGGACGCTAAGATGATAACAATTATGGATTGGTCGACGCCACGTACGTTCACGGAACTGCAATCATTTCTTGGTCAAGCCAACTATTACCGGAAGTTCGTACGAAACTTCACTGAAATAGTTATTCCATTGCGTAGGTTCTTGAGGAAGAGAACCGTCTGGAAATGGGATAAGGATTGTACCTCAGCATTTAAGCGTATAAAAAAGTGTTTAATAGAGTACCCGGTTTTGAAGATTGTTGATTCTTTGTTGTCATTTATAGTTACCACTGATGCCAGACGACAATGGGTACAAACCCGTTGAGTTTATGTCTTGTAGGCTGCCTGGTGAGAAGGTCGGCGCTTCCATGTACGAGAGAGAGTTGTTTGGTCTTAGAGAAGCCTTGAATCACTGAAGGCATTATCTCATTGGACGACATTTTGAAGTTTATTCAAACCATGAGACACTTTGTTAGTTAAAGACCAACCCGAATGACCACTAGGTTGACAAGAGGGGATGGGAGATAGATCAATTCAATTTTGAACTAAAATTAGTCAAAAGAAAATACAATGTCGTTGCTGATGCAGTAAGTAGAATGACTGACTTTTTTTTTGCCATAGTGACGTACTTAGACGCCGACACCAAATTGCAACAGAATATTAGATCCACCTATGTTAGTGATCTAGTCTATAGTCAATTAATCAATAAAGTGCAGGCAGTACCGCATAAAGTTCGAGACTATAAGATGATCCAAGGACTTCAGTTTGAGAAGACAAATGCACGACAAATTGTGCATACTGAACAACGTGGAGATTCAAACATTCGCATCCTAATCGTAGGGAATGTCACGACAGTAAGGGACACTTCAACGACATACTATACTAACCTTCTACGTTCCTACACGTGGACTGAAATGAAGCAGGATTGCATAGCTTATGTACAAGGCTGCAAAGTGTGTCAACGAAACAAGAGTTTCACGCATCCTTCCCTTGGTTTGCTTAGACCGTTGCCTATACTGATCGGTCCCCGAGACTCTGTGTCTATAAACTTTAACATTAAGGTGAGGAGTAGAAATGGGAAGAGCCAAGTTTGTTGTTTTGTACCACTTGCTGCTGAAACCAGGACGAACTTCATAATTCGAGAGTTCTTTAACCATTGCGTGAAGGACTACTGAATCCCTAGACTATTTTGAGTGATAGGGATATGAGATTCATGAGCGAGCACTGACAATAACTCATGAGAGTCTATGGATCCAAATTGACTTTGTCTTCATGCAGACATCCTGAGACAAATCGACAAATCGAGCAGATGAACAAACTGCTACAGCAAATGCTGTGTATGTACATCCGACCATATGAGGTTGACTAAGATGAACACCTAGCTAAAGTCGCTAGTGCCTATAACAATTATATGCATTTAGCGACTGCAAGAACTCGTACTGGACTGCATTTGGGTTGGCGCCCACGCATGTCCATTGACTGTATGAATCCTTATCAAGTGCAGAGACTTCCTCCAAGTACAAGAGAGTTCGTTGCGCAGTATCAGAAATACTTAGAAAAAATAAGAGAGAACATTAGGAAGGCACAACATTAAATGATAGAGCAAGCAAATAAACAATGCAGACCTTCGCAATTCGATGTAGGGTATTTGGTCTGGAGAAAGTCTAAGGAGTTTCTCCCATAGGAAAACATCTCGCATAAATTATGCCTGCGTATAGGGGACCATGACAGATACTCAACGTGATTGGTGATATGGATGATCCTTCCTACGTTGTTGAAATTCCTCCACACTTGCACACTTCCCGATGTTCCATGCCTCTAAATTGCTCCCTTGTGTTAGCAATGAGTTGTTTCCGTTTCGAAGATATATGATTCCTTCAGATATGGATGACAAGTATGACGTGGATCGCATCATTGGATATGATGTTTATAGATCGGGGTGCAGGGGTAGACCCCAACGACAATATAAGGTTCGATTCGCTTATCAAGAACCTTCGGAAAATCGTTGGTTTACTCGAGATGAACTAATTGAGACAGCACCGCACATAGTGTCTTACTATGAGAGAGCTGGAAGAGGAATCAATATACTTGACGAATAAAGATTGTAACTTTCTACGAGGACCTCGAAATTAGGCCAGTGAGAGTGAAAGGCATTCCACGATGCAGACCCAAAATTTGGATCTCAGGGTTGAAGTCCGCAGGCCAAAGAAGGCATTGCCGGACTGTTTCAGAAAGGTAGCGTCCGGTACCCAGGGTTAAGTCCAACAGGTACTTGGTGTCGGAGCAGAAACCCTTACAAGGGTGTCTGCTCGAGATTTTCAATGTCGGACACAGTCCGATAATTTCTTTGGATTAAGGGGCTCGATGAGACATGCATATGGGAAAGTTATCCTAAGCCTATGACTAAGGGCACTTAAGACATGAAGGGAAATGAGGAGTCTTTGATGGCGGTTACTGGCGATGTAACCCATTGTGTTCCACTTCTAACAACACCACAGAGGCATGCGGACGTAGAAATACTAAATCTAAGCTTATTCTTTCTAAAATTATGATGCGCGACTGTTAAGTCGCACAATTCAGTAAGTTGAAAGGAGCCGTCATGCTGGGTATGGGGCTGTGGCGCGAAGGAAATATGACGTTTCTGTATTTTTCTAAATTATTGTTCGAGTGGGGTTTGGTTTCGTGTTAGGGGTCATGAAACTTGGTGTCCTGACCAACCAGACCAAGACACCTACCGGAGCTGCAGGTAGGCGGCCAGCCAACATCAATAGGGGACATAAATAGGGTATACCAACCTGCAAGGAGGGGCGACCTGCTAGGCCCAACCCTTTAGATAGGAGGGTTCCTCTTTATACTCCCGTGATAGGAGCCAACCCAGTAGGTAAGCGCAACAGATTGACATGTCGCAAACATGGGTAGCAAATCCAACTGCACCCTAACTCGGCTAGCTCCTTTTGAGGAGCAGCCAAAGGGTTAAAGTGACATGGCGCGGTGTCGGAAAGCGCAGTGTCCCGGCTCTCCGCTGCGTTGTCGGTGCGAATACCCTTACAAGGGTATCCGCACTGGTCTTTGCAAGCGACAAAAAATCAGTTTGATTTAAAGTTTAAGTATGCCACGTTTAGCGTTGCCGCGTCTGTAACTTATGTTGACTAGGTGGTTGACTAGAGTAAAGAATGTGTGGGCGCGCAAGTTTTGAGGCGCGCGTGATTTTCCCTTCGTTTGGTTACACTGGCAGACGTGGCGTGGATTTTGGTCGGCATATGTCATTTTTGTTTTGATTGAACTGATTAGCCTATGAGTRCCTTGTTCATTGGTTCYGCGTGGTACGATGGACGGTTTAGTGAGYCGGTGTGGACRTGGGCGGAATCCAGATGATKGGACCTGATGGATWMGGTCGGGTAAGGGTAGCCGCGRCRCGGTCGGAAGGTTAGYGCGGCTTTTRTGGACATGTGAGGGAGTACRGGTTAGGAAAAATGRCATGGGGCGGCTCCTTTGGCCCCAAAAGGCCGGGGGCTAACTCTTTACTAGGTAACTCAGGACTGCTGGTACCAGGCTTGGGCTTAGCCCTATAGGTTACAGTACCGGACTGGTACGCAGCAGACGCAGGGATCGAGGTCAACGGCGTGCGATAAGGGAGCAGAGGAGCGCGGCGACAGGGCTTGAGGGGTTGATGGGCTGGTAGGACTATCCCCCTCGCCTTTTGCTGCCGCGGGGCCAAGCGAGGGGCGGACAGGCAGGGAAGGAGGGGTGCCGAGGTCCCTGTCTGGCTACCGCCCGTTCTTTTTATATATATATATATTATTTCTAATTCGTATGTGGATGTGGAAACGCGGCAGGGTGCGCACTATTGAGTTGTTAAAGTACAGATCGAAGGTCGGGGTCAGACGATGGAATCTGATGGGTAACACCAAATAATCTGAGTTGCCTGAGGCCGGTCGTTTCCGCGGCCCCGGCTGTGTCCTTCGGGGCATCTGCGAGGATCGGAGCGTGCACGACTAAAGGGCCGCACAGGCCCACGGGTAGTGGTAGTGGTAAATCTCCCCCCTCACCCGGTTCTTTGTCTATATACGCGCGGACAAATGGGGGAGCAGGCCGAGCGGGTTTGGACGCGGCCACGGGGCATTACCCCGGCCGGGGTCCTTCGGGACAGCCGTTAAAAAATGGAATGATACAGAGTAGATTAGCATGGCCCTGCGCAAGGGGCGACGGGCATAAGTTGGGGAGTGGACCTGGCACATATCTGTGCCAGATATTGATGGGAGTAGGGGCGAAAGACTATTCGAACCATCTAAAGCAGTTGGTCCCCTCCGAAGTTTCCCTCACGATCGCTGGAGTCGTCGACTAAGTGGCCGGCCGCTACCCGGCCTACTACTTCGGGGTGTCTGCACTACCCCCCCCTCACACCGGTACCCGGCTAAAGCAGTAAAAAGTCGAAATGAATATGGACGGGAACATGTGCCGGGTGCAGACGGGGGTGTCGACTGCTGGGTGGGAGTGCTCGTCGGAGCGGGTATACGAGCGGGGAACCAACCGGTTCACCTAGTTGAAGGCGCTCTCCGAAGCCCTGCGCAGTACGACTCGTATAGTCGGCAGGAGCTATTACACGGTTGTGAGACCGCATGGTATCAGAACTCCTTCAGCAGTACCAGGGGAAGTGAGAGGAGTGAGGGGCGACATGCGCAAAGGGAAAGGACCAAGAGTTACGAGCGCAGGGAAGGCGAACATGAGCTATGGCAGCAACAAGCGAGAGCGGAGAACGTAAGCCCACCTGATCCTTGACGAAATCAGGCAGGGAAACATTCATCACCGAGGTTTTAGCCTCGGGCGAGTCGAACGGTCGGGTCATATTAGTATGAGAGTTAGTGGGGTAGACGGGATGGAGAAAAGAGAATGCGAGGGGCTATGGCTGCAGGGGAATGACGGGGAGTAGAAAAAAGAGATGCCACTCGATTACGAACGAAGTCAGGCAAAAAAAGAGTCGAGGTAGGGGTTTTAGCCCCGGGCGAGATGCATGGTAGCGTTAGTTTGTTTGTTCGGTGAGTAGGATAAGAGGTAGGGTAAGAAAGGGTGCGCGTGGAGATCACGGACGAAGGGGGGGCGAAGTTGAAAAGGTGTTTCGCCTCGCCAATCCGTTATAGGATCGGTCGGGGAGGAGGCTAATCTGAGCGTTCGAGGCGTAGCGAGCACCGTAACAGTGTCGGATTCGTATGTAGGTTGGTGGTTTGGATGGGCTCGGTGATGGAGGCTGCGCTCAAAAGGGGAGACTTGGTAATCTAGACGAATCTTTCCACGTTTTGGCGGAAGATTCATTCGGAATTTTTGTCGGCCTATCGACGGGAGTAGCGTGCAGCCAGCCGCGGGATTGGAGACTTACCTGTTGGTTGGCGCATGTCCTAGTGGCAGATTCATTCGATCTTGCCTATCCTATCGGTAGAGGGAGCGAAGTATACACCGTGTTCCCACGGAACATTGATTTGACTTTGCTCATTCCGACCGTGGAAAAGGGGAGAGGTCAGCCACGAGGCTGCAGACTTACCTACGGCCAGTCTCATTGTGTCCACAACCGCGAAGTACGTACGCCCCCCCCGTTCTCTACTGGGAAGATTGCTCCGACGTGCTTGTCCGATCAAGGGTGAGGCAGAGAAAAAAGTCAGAAAGGATGGCGAGTGGGGTTGGAAGCTACGAGAACGAGGAGGGGCAAAACTAAGAAGGTCATGCGATGAAAGGGGAGGGGAAGAAAGCAATGTAGGGGGATGGGGCAGACAACGAGTACGTACCTGACCTTCGTCTCGAGGAGGCATCGGAGTCGTTTTGCAGAAGGCTCAACTTCTCCGAACAGTAACACTGCAGATAGCTGAGGAGCGCAGCAGCGGGGCAATGGCAGTTTCGATCGGATGACGATCAGGCCTGTTTGGGCAGACAGTGTATACTTACAGTGACCCGGAGGAATACTCGTTCGATGTTGCTCATGCTATTGGTGGATGTAGAGTGAGGCTGGCCGCGGGGTCAGGGGCTTACCTCTTGGTCGGTGAGCTTGGGTTGGAGCGCAGGGAGACTGAGAGTAGAGAGGGGTAAGTTTTGACAGCTGACGGAAGTTCCGAAGTGTGAAGAGCGAGCCACGGGGCAGGGAGTCGATGCTTGGGCACACTTGACCCACCTTACATCGGGACAGACTGCAGGCCGTTTGGCAGCACACGGACGACTGCAAGTTACGACATACTGGAGTATCGCTGCTAACTGTTACTGGTCATTGGAAGCTGCTATTGCCTTTGTTGGCTTTGCATATTACTGTTGACTGACGCGTGCCGGTTGCACAAGGCAGGTGCGCATTGCACCATACGGTTGCACACTACGGGCCTACAACGGCGGATGATTGTGCACAACTGCCCCCGGTTTTCGGCTATGCGCAACAGCTGGTGCTGCTGTCCGTGAACTACTGCTGGTGACTGCTGTTGTATACTGCTGTTGCAGGTTGGGTACGGACTGCCAGGCCAATGCTGTGGGCCACCACGTCTGTTGCTGGCTATTGTTAAGTGCCACGGGTTTGCTGCTGGGCATTGCTGCTGCGCCCAGAGGGTGCGTGGGAACTGTTGTTTCGTCTAGGGGCCTTTTTACATCGGTGAGCGACCGCGATTGGGCAAGACTCGGAGGGGTGGTCGGAGTGGATAGGAAGAGGAGAAAAGCGCTGCGATCCGGAGGGTTGTCAGAGGTTTTGACTTCTGGCAGTTGATTTGGATTTGACCAAGCTAATACGTTAGCTGCCATTGCGGGGCCCTCAGGCGCTGAAAGATTACAAGGCTCTCTCCAGTGAGTTTGAGAGCACCCCTCTTGTATCTGAGAGTCTCAAAACCATCTCTTCCTATCCTTCTTACTCTAAGTCTGGTCTTGTTCTGAGGGGAAGGCGGCTGGCGGGATTGCAACCCGTAGGACCGCATCAAGACTCTGTGGGAAGTCCGCCTACCGATTGTGGGAGCTCTGCCGGAGCCTAGACGAGGCTCTGGAGGCAGAGAATTGACAGGTAACCCTTGCGTTTTTCCTCTATACACCTGAGATATAACCCCTATCTGTACTACCTGATGCATCTCTGACTGAATATAGGTGCAACCCTATCTTATTTTTTGGCTTGACTTCAGGAGATTGAACCAGACTAAGTAAAGGAATGTTTGTGAAGTCTCAGTTTCAGTTTTGTTTGTTTGTATGAACTCAGACTGTTAAAAGGAACTGCATCTGGGGGAAAGGCAGGATGGGGGTTTGTTTTGCTTGATGGTTGACCGGGTCATTAAGGCTGAGGAGTCCCCATAAGTTTGGGGAACCCCAGCGCTTTGTTTTATTTTGGTTTTGCATGGAGAAGTCAGACCCTTCTATAAGTTTAGGGGGTCTGATTATTCTGGAGGCTAGGATGTCCCCATAAGTTTGGGGAGACCCAGTGCTATGGTTTGCATGGAGGGTCAGGCTGTTCTGTAAGTTCAGGTGGCCTGATTGCTCTGACATGTGAGGGGTTTGATTGTGCTTGACTTTTAGGGACTCAGGGCACTCAATAAGTTTTGGTGCCTTGGGTTGCTTTATTTTCATTGGGATTTTAGTTATTTTCTTTGGTTTCTGAACGAGGAGACTGAACTGTTCTGTAAGTTCAGGTGGCTAAGTCTATCCCTGCTCTTTATTCTGAAGAATTAATGTCGGCAAAGAGGCAGTCCCTTTTGTAAGTTCAGGGGGTCTGACTTGATGCCACGCACATAATGGCTAAGATAGAAACGAATCTGGCAGAGAGTTAAGACCATTTTGTAAGTTCAGGGGGTCTGGCTCGAAGCCTTGCACATGTTGGAACCCAATAGTTATAACTTGGCTATACTTTATTACTACTCTATCTAAGAATGAGCTAATCAGACTGTTCTATAAGTTTAGGTGGTCTGACTATAGCCGTATCACAACTTGAAGAAAGTACAACTAAGAATAGAATTGATGGTAAACTGGGGCAGGCTGAACTTAAGCTAGTTCAGTCATATGCAGCCTTAGAAAACAAAGGTAAAGATAAGTATATATAACTTGGATACTTTAAAACACTCCAGGGCGACGAGAGTGGTCTAGCCGTGTGCCCAAAAAAGAGAAAAGTAGTTGTGCCATCTGTTTGTATATATTTGACCAAGTCAGAACGCTCTATAAGTTTAGGTATTCTGACTCTAGGCCTGGCTAAGTTGAACTGTTTTGTAAGTTCCGGCGGCCTGACCTATGCCTTATGTAAGCCGGGTATAAAGGGTTGAATCATTGAGAGATCATGAACTATTGTTTGTTCAAGTTGACTTTGGGATGGTGAGAGTACTTACCCTTGTGGTTTGGCCTGCATGTGACTAAGTAAGGCTACTACTTAGTCTGAGTTTCAGTTTGATAGGTAGTTGCTTTAGTCGTTTGCCACGTGCTAGAGCCATAGGAGTTAGTTTCAATTCCTGCATTTTCTGAGCTAAGTTTTTTTTTACTTAGGTCAATTCTCGCATTTTCTGGGATCTTTTCTTATACTTGGCTTTGTATAAATCTTGGCAGGCCACTTTCTCTACGGGAAGCGCTGCCAAAATTTCTACAAATCTAAAGAGTTAGTCAAATTTTGCCTTGTCCAAACTTGACTTGTCTTTCTGACTTAGTAAAAATATGGGAAGTCTCCCTTTCTAAAGGGAGTGCTGCCAAAATTTTTGTTGATTAAGGAAGTTAGTCAAAAGTTTGGCTTGTCAAAGCTTGACTTATCTTTTCATTATATCTGGTTTAGTAAAAATCTGGAAAGCCTCCTTTTCTAAAGGATGTGCTGCCAAAATTTTTACTAATTCGGGGAGTTCGTCAAATTTCTGATTCTCAAAGTTCAATATGTCTAGATTTCATATATGGGTTAGTAAAATTCTTGGAAGCCTCCTTTTCTAAAGAGAGTGTTGCCCAAAATTTTGCTAATTAAGGGAGTTAGACAAAATTGAACTTTGGAGTGTCAAGGGTTATTTCTGATTTCATATTTGGGCTTATATAAATTCTGAAAGGACACTTTTCCTACGGAAGCGTTGCCGAAATTTCCCTGTTTTCAGAGGAGTTTGATTATTTTCGACAGGTGGCGCTAGGGAGTATTATAAGGAGGTGTGCTATGCAGGTTTATCCCCCATATGCTGATGATTTAGCCTGGACATTTGACCTATCTTGTGTTACAGGTCCTTTGGGTTGTCTGATTCAAGGTAAGGACTAGATTCAGCTTGATCCCTTGAGGATCATTATCTGTTATCAGTGATAACAGGTCGGTTGCCGATTCGTTGGCTTACGACTCAATTCCAACTCACCCTCCACACTCAACCCAAAAGGCTTTAGCCCTGGTGACTTCTTTTGTTTCATTATGGTTTCACCCAGACTTTTATTGAATTACCATTTGACAAAGGTACTGAGTATATAATTAAGGTTGGTTGGACAGGAGGTTGGGGCTTGCATGGCAAAAGCAAGGGGTATGAGTGTTGAAGATAGTTGGGGTTGACTCCGTGTAGTGCGTGGGCCGCTTGATTGGCTCGTTGATGTGATTTGCAGGTATGTGCTATGAATCAGATTCTGGATATGGTTGCCTGCGATCACATATATACGTATGGCTATGAGGGACCCCAATGGAAATGTGAGAAGTGATCGTCACATACTTTCCCCTTTATATATATATATAAGAGCATACTTCAGAGGGTAAGAATGAGAGGCCCAGGGAGGACTCCTCCGTTTATTTTGCTTTGCTTCTTGAGAATTTTTCTTAGTTGGACGTTGGTCCTGGGCCGGGATTCGAGGTCCTTGTCCAGGTTATCCCAAGCCCTAGGCTCTGCAGGGGAGGGATTTTCCCTCGTGCAGAGCTTATTTGCCTTGCCTACCGAGACGCTCGGACCAAAAGCCGGAGGTCTCACGACGGCCGCACGGCTATTCCTTTAGCCGTGCAATGTCGTGAAGGATTAGACCATCACGACACTTCGAGTCTGACACTTGAGTGTCGTAAGCGGTTCTCGGATTCACGAGGGACCGTTTGATTATGGGCACTACATAGTACGCCATCATTGCGACTGCTTGCGTATGCCTGCATTGCGAGTCGATATGAGTAGGCCCTGCGTCCGCGCGGTTTTATACTAAGTCTCACGCGCGACGCTTATTTGTTTTCCGCACCGGAAAGTTATGGGTTGGCTACCGAGGGGCTAGGAGCGTTGTCGCGTTGTTTGTGTTGTGTTGTTTCGTGTGCGTGTGTGTGTTTTATTTTTTTGTTCGCAAAGTGGTGTGCGCGTGGTGTGTGGGATACGTCCTAGTCGATCGACGACAGACCGCACTTGGGACTTCAGCCCCCCAAGATGGCGGTTCGCGTGCGGGTCCGATAGAGGCGTATTAGCGCGCGTACCCCCTATGCTACAACGAACGAGAAACGCCATCGGCTGGTCCACCTCTGCGATTGCAACTGATTAGCTTTCGTACTATGGACTGGTAGCTCGGCGGGGATACGCCCACTGAAGGGAGGTGACAGCTCCCGTAACGTGGAGGTAAGTCGTGCCTCGCGTAGGCCCTATCCTGTCGTAGGGGCTCGCGAGAGGTATGGTTGGCGCACTTGGCCGGAGCGGCTTGCGGAAGCTCCATGTATATTCGCGACGAAGGATATAAACCAACTCCTGCGTGACGCGGCCGGGAGGGTCCCTCGCTGCCCTGATGCGGTGCCGGACCAATGCGCTTGACAGCGTACCTGTCCATCTGCTCACTTTCCACTGCGGACCAGTCCATCCATTCACTTACCGATGTAAGCCCGGTACCAGTTCGCAGGGTCGTGTGAAACGGACAGACCTAGATACTTGGCTTTCCAGTGGTACCACGCAGGTTCAGTATCTTGCCTTACAGTGTGCCACCCCGTAATTGAAGTGACCGTCAGGGTTGCCTAGCGTGATAGAAAAAAGGGTAGTAGCACGGTCATCCGCGCGTTGGGCCATGATGGTTATGATATGGGCTAAGTGCAAAAGTGGGATAGCAATAGTCGATTTGTTTTTCTCAAGTGCATGTCAGACCCCTATAGTCGTGTTCTGGGGTAGGTGCAAAAGCGACGATCACTATTAAAAGAAAATGGGAGAAAACTCCGAAAAAAGAGGATAAAAAGAAGGAAAAAGGGAAGACAAAAAAAACCTAGGTAGCATGGGTTATCTGGCCGGATAATCTGGTCGGATTATCTGGTCGGATAACCGGGGGATAGGATCATCCGAAAATCTGGATGATTAAAAAAAAGGCCTTAAAAAAAAAAAAAAAAAAAAAAAAAAGTGATATTGCGCATCCAAAATACAATAGAACTACGTTCCTATTTCTCGAAAAGCCTGATAGGGCTTGGAAGGGTTCAAAGGGGATAAGATAGAAAATAAAGAGGTTTAGAGGGGGGATGCTTAATTCATTCTATAATTTTTTTATTTAAATATTGTTTTCTTGTTCTGTTTTTATTTTTTATCTTCAAATATGTTGAGTAATCAAAGATGGCCTCAAGCCAAAAGTTGTTCATATCATTGATATAAACAACACATGTGTTTCCAGATTTTTTTGAATTTTTTTTTCAGTAAAGAATTTTTTTTTCTTCGGTAAAGTTTTTTTTTTTTTGCGCAGGGCCGGATTTGCCATTTCCGAAATTAATCCGGAAATTTCATCCGGATTGAAAATTCCGGATAAAATTGGTCTGCCGGATATCCGGATTTGCTACTTAGAAAAAAACATTTATCGAATTATGGTTTTAGTAAACCGGAAAGATCTAGCGGCGGTACGTATCTTTCCTTCTTGCATTTTATTCTTTCTTTCTCTACCTTCAATTTTTTTTTTTTGATTCCCTCCTTTTGTCACTTCGTGGGAAGGAGGGCAGGCATTTCATTTTCGAACTTCGATTGAAGTCTGGTGGTCTAGACTAACCCGACCCTTCAAGTATCGCACTGTGGCTGACCTGTTTGGCTGAGCGCCGCCCTGTGAGACCCCAAAAGAGGGGTAACCCACGACGACTGCTTCGGTAGGAAGCCTATCACCCCCCGGTGGAAGGTCATAAGCCCCCTCCTTGCCATCGGACTACCCGTTAGGGGTAGCCAAACGACAAGTTTAGAAGGGAAGAAAACATCCATCGGTATCCCGTTATGGGACCGAAGTGTCAAACTTATGATTGCTGCACGCCGGGGCACGAAGTCACTAGTGGTTGACAGCGGAAGAACCTGCTGGCACTACGATCGCTGAGGATCGACCTCTCGCTCTCTTTATTTTATTTTCATTTTATTTTATTTTATTTTATTTTATTTTATTTTATTTTATTTTATTTATTTTATTATTTCCTGAACTACAGAATGACTGAGAATGCTAATATGTTGGATCTTAAAAAGAAGCTAATTGAGCTCCTCGTTGAGAGCGAGGGGATCTCGGTATGAGGAGAGCCTACAAAAGGGGGAGCAGTGTTGGTTGTTTACTGGCTAGTCTTTGGGCGCTCGCTAGCTATTTCGCTGCGCTAACGCCGCTAGTCTAAGGCTGGAAGGCAGAGTAGTGGGAGCCAGTGTGAGCTATCTCACTCGCGGTTAACGACAACCTGAAATTTCAGAATGAAAGATTCTGAAGTGGTCTGAAACCGTTGAAATGGCCTGAAGACACTTCAGGTCCTTTCAGAAGTTTCGGGTGGTTTGGAGGACACGTTTTATGTTTTTTTTTTTTTTTTTTTTCAACCTGTTTTTTCAGCCACTTCAGGTCATTTCAGGAGTTTCAGGTGTTGGGGACCTTAAACCGCTGAAGTGGCTGAAGCTTTTGAAAGGGGTTTCAGGTACCCCCATTCAACCATTTGGATGGGGTACCTGAAACCCCTTTCAGAAGCTTCAGCCACTTCCGGTCATTTCAGGAATTTCAGGTGGGGACCTGGAACCGCTGAAGTGGCTGAAACTTCTGAAAGGGGTTTCAGGTACCCCCATCCAACCATTTGGATGGGGGTACCTGAAACCCCTTTCAGAAGCTTCAGCCACTTCAGGTCATTTCAGGAGTTTGAGGTGGGGACCTGAAGTGGCTGAAAGTGACCTGTAAATAGTGTCTGTTGTTAACCATCTCTCAACTATCTGAGCGCGCGTGCCAGGAATCAAGACCCTGACTATTCTGAACGAGGTCATGGCAGACCAAAATGGCCTGCGTCTACGTGACACCGTCGGCCGCGGATCATGCGGCCTCGGTCGCGGCCAAATCTGCGCACGGCCTCGTCACGCCCAGGTGGGGGCGTGCGCTCGAAATCAACTTCACACGCTCGGCCTGCGCACGTCAGCCACTGTCGACCTGTACAAAAAAAAAATAAAAAATAAAAAATTAGGGGGTGGTTTTTTATGTGTGACAAAAAAAAAAAAAAAAAAAAAAT
>BFEA01000024.1:5291424-5296901 GCA_003427395.1 Chara braunii | reverse complement strand
TTTTTTTTTTCTTTCTTTTTTCTTATTTTTTACACTGATTACCAGTAGTAACGTTTCGACCAACTGGATAGGACAATCAGAAGGCGCGTGATACGGATCGTATCCTCCCAATCAGGGGAAGTCATCTCAAACTTTTCTGCTATTGTTTTTGTTTTTGTTTTTGCTTTCGTTTTGTTGTTTGATTTGTTTTTTTCCCGCCTCACGTCACCATCGACGTTTGTATTGCCCGCGGGCAATATCTTTCGGAAAGTGACGATGACGGGGCACTATTTGAGCAAGTGGAACATCCCCCCGACTCCCATCATCGGATCAGCGCACAGGCTTTTCGCTCTGCCGTAATTCAAGATTGTGGGCCGAACGACAACAAAAATTCCAGTTGACAGAAGATCGGGCAGACGGTGTTCTGAGCCCTATACCGGGTCGTCGGTGCTTCGCGGTTGCCTTCACCACGGATTACCAGGTGGATCAGGAATTGCTGGATCGGATGATCGATGACGAAGAAGACAGGGTATAAGCTTCCTCGCCCTCACCTCCAGAACCTCCTGAACATTTCGGTCACTTATGATGCACCACTCATGCGCTAAGAAACCGCACGATCTTCCATTCTTTGCGCTGTTCTCACATTGCACGCAGAGGGGTTGAGCTAATGATGATGCTAGTCTTCTTTCCACTTCAACTTCTGCGTTGGGCAGTCTGTAGGCTAGTCGAGCAAGGGGCTATGGCGTTGAACAGAGAGGGGGCGGATGAGAAGATAGGGGTAGCTATCGAGATGTCAGCCTACGTTTTGCTCGCTTTTGTTGCTTTGCTAGCTTTTCTTTCTTTTCTTGCCTTCTTACACCACTTGCAACCTCTGCCGCCTCCATCGCCGGTCCGACTCACGAAGCATTTGTGACCTTAAAGCAGGTGTTTCCTCTGATGAAGCCGTGTACTGGTGGCTAGCGGCAGAAAAGCGCTTCAGGGATCGCCACTACCTTCTGCTTTGGCTGTTGTGGCAGGTTTCCCATATTACGTGGAACTAGCTCTAGGGATGCAACTAGTATCTTCATGTTCATTTTTCGTGCGAGTCTTCGCGTCATGCTGACTATTGAGTGGGAAGGAAAGGCGAGAGGTGACATTTCAGTTTTTTGGCCAAAGGAGAATTCATTCTTTGCTGTAAGGAAGGCGATGGATGTGTAATCATCACGTGTTTTCTTCAAAGTGTGTTGACTCGTATCTTGATTTGTGATCTTTGTCTGGATGGCTGGTGTAATGATAGACGTGAAAAATGATAGTTACAATACATGGCTTATATATACACATTTTTTTGAGCGAGATGGCCTCCAGACATAATATCCATCCGCGTATCGACCAATAAGATCGGCGAGGGGATTGGATACTATGATGGATGGCACCGATTGCTCTTGATTTCATATGTTATATACCGAAAATCCCGGAGGTAATTGTCGTATCTCTGCCATGAGAATAAGGTCTGGTCGGGGGGTATGTGCACAATTGTATCGCTTGGAATTGCATGAGTATGTACAAATGATATTGAAATCGCGTTTTCTTTTTGTTGCGCATCTTGGATGCAAAGTATGTGTGTGCATTAACGTATTGGTATAGACTCCACCAGGGCAATCGCAGAGACTGAGCATATAGGTGTTTCCCAATTTTTTTTGGCAAAATGACCAGTTCCGTTGACGACACTGTAGGATCGTTGTTGATCTGGGGGTGGGCTGATGAGCGGCATCGCTCCCCTACTCGGCCGCCACGACCATGTTATCCTGTCTCCCGATCTCACCGAAAATGATTTATTACACACTCTTGTTTCCTAGTTAAAAGCAACTCATTAAAAAATTATATCTATCCTTACTGATGGATTGGATATGGAGGTTGGATGAGTCTATGTATTCTTAGGTGGGGGTAAGGGTTTATAGAATATCTGTGTTGCATACGCTGGATGGACGAATGCTATCCCCTCCATTTGGCTGGGTACAAAATTCAGTACGCTATCAAAGCATACTGGGCCGGTCAGACTAATCTGCCCCGTTGCCCCAACGGTGGTGCCGACAACGCCCGTCTGACTCGGATCATATAGATTGCGTCATATGATTATTCATGTAGTCTAGTTTTTTCAAAGCGCAGGAACGTAATTGCGCTACATGCCTGTCCACGCGGCATTTTCTCCAGGGACAGAGCAACGAAGCGCGTGCACCCTTGCATATGGATATAAAATCAGCAGTAGTAATGAGTGATAAAAACGACGATTGCAGGATGTTTCTCTAGACAAAGATAGCTCGATGAAGCCCTGCGCCCTTACACGAGTATCGATTATCATGCTATGTACATATGCCTGCTTTAAGGATGTATGCTCTCCTTCTTTTTTAGTTTCACTCGCCTTCCGAAGAAGACATCTCTCTGGGCCATCGGATTGCACATACGTGGGGATGAGTCCTAGTCATGGTTTTATACGCAGGAATCCCATGGGATGGGTTATGTGGCCGGAGAGGTCTTGTGCTCGCCTGATAAGGATAGCGGGGGTCTGCCGATAAATTACTTCGGAGCTTGATTGCAATACGGTTTCCGTATCTTGCATCGACATGCTTGTCATGGAGTAGTTGGTGGTGTATCCCACCAACCATACCCTTGTGAGGCAGACATGGTATTGCACAAACATTTGCCAATCGAAACCCGGACAGACAGGGAAATCCGAGTGCATGAGATCACCTCGTCCACGTAATCTGCAAAGATAAAAGCTGGAGTAAGTTGATGTTCCGCCAACCTACCTTGTTTCAGTCGGTATATATTGTTGTGCGTGTGTACATGTTTGCGTGTTTGTTTGTCGTTGTCTTTTCTGTAGATTCCGCCAAAGGAGTTCTTCCCAGGAGGCTGGTGGGACGAACTCACCCGTAAGTACGAGTGGCTAAAGGAACAACCGTGGCCCATGATACCGGCGCAAGCGCTCATCGCCACATGGAAACCCGAGATACTGGACGCGATGAAGAGATTGGTCGAGACGGGGGACTTTCCTAATTTTTTTTTGCATGATTGGATTTAGTGATATTGCTAATCTTGCATGTGTCTGGGGTCAAGGGAAAAATGTGTTTGTCGCCAAACTCCTAGATACTGCTGCGAGCTTAGAGAAGAAGAAAACGGATTATGAGAAAGAATGCATGGAACTGCCCGCCAGAACGGCAAGAGTAGAACAAACGTTTCTTAAGATTTGGGGACTGGATCACTCGCATTTACAAGGGCAGGCCGCCGAAACGCCGGCGGTCGGCTGCACCATCGCCGGGGCTCTTGCCATGGATTACGAGGAAATGGCGGAATTAAACGTTGCCATAGCCGTAGTAACCGCTACTGCCAGCTGCACCCCAGAGAAAGCCTCATCCTCCCAAGGTAGGCAATACACGGTGTTCGCACCACTTCCGTCCTTGCACTAGGTTGAGCACACGGGCACTGGGTTCATGCATGCACTCTGGAAGCTCGACACTTTTAACCATCTTGCTCCGTTGTCGGTAAAAGCCTCATTTTTCTCGCCAACCTTACCGACCAGGAAGTTGCCACGTGTAAGGCAAACGCAATGACAGGCGCACTCCCATATTGCCCCCCAGGTAAAAAGGCCTTTAATCCGACCCTCCTAACGTTTCTACTGTCTACCCTCGACCATACGAAGTGTGAGTACACCAGCCCCGTAATGTGGCAGAAGAAGGTTAAAACCGCTCCTGAGATCGATCTGAAAGGACTAAGGAAAAGTTGGAATGTCGGGCGGCCATACCTCAGATGAAGGTGCGCTACGGAGAGGAAGAAGGACTGTGGGGCGGGACCGATCTGGATGGACCACGGGATTTGGTATCTATTTGCACATCCGGACATCCTATTCCCCAACATCGCCTCCGTGAAGGTAAAAACCTCTACTTTCATCCATTTTCTCCAAGTATCGTGGAAACCCGCAGTAGAGGCTTGTCTTACCTTCATGTTCATCCGGGAGATCATGACCGATGTGATCTCCGCGCTTGAAAAGGATCCCTACCTCACCTCTGAATCCGTGATTTGCAGAGAGAAATGGAAATACAATACCCCTCTAACCATCGGCAGGGTATTGCTCCCCACAAGGATTACTGGCAATCCGAGGATCAGAGTTAGGGGCACCCGGAACGAACAAGGGAATGCCCAAAAAAGGCAACGTAACAACCCACCTATAGTCGTCTCCCCCAGACAACGGGTACTTCCCTACGAACCCAGGGACAGGGCGAACGCAGCACGGCAGATGATCCCCCCCAGGGATCCCCCGCACCATGCGGTTGCCGTAGACATACCAGGATCACAGGAGCGAATGGGAGGCAATCATCCGCCAGAGGAGCAATTCGGCGGCAGAGGGTTACACAACATGGCGGTGGAAGGGCAAAGAGCTAGAGGTAGGGGTAGCTCTCGTCTGCTTTCCTCACAAGGAGGGTCTGCGATCTCCACGGCAGAATCCACAAAGAGTGGCGGATTGCGGAAGAACGGGTCTTCCAGCGGAGGGAAGAAGGGAAGGAGAGGTTGTATCGGCACTCCTTGACATGAGCGAGCGGATCTGTGTCGCGCACCTGAGTGACTATCCCTCTGATGGATCACTCATTCGTCACTACTCACGGGGAGCTTTTATTTTTTTTCCGATTTTTTTCCCTTCCTTTCTTTTTTTTTCCTTTTTTTTTTTTTTTTTTTTTTTTTTTTTTTTTTTTTTTTTTTTTGAAGTTCTTTTTTTTTTTTTTTTTTTATCTATAATGCATGTCAGAGGTTGATCCTCCAGCCTTTCGCCCCTCTCCATATATGCTAGGAACGGTCTCCTCTAACAACGAACCCCCCGTCAATGAGCTTCCGTGCACTACACAGGATGAGAGTTTCGACCCAGAAGAAGGTGGCAGCATGATCGTTTTTCCTTCGGGAAGGTCTGCATGGAGAAGGAGGGAGTGGGAGCAGGACCAATTTGTGCACGTCAGATACACGAGTAGGCTTATGGAAGCGGTTCATCTAAGAAGCATGGTCCAGGAGGCACTCAGGCAGGTGATGGGGGAGAGATCGGCAAACTGGCTAGAGTCTAGACGATGTGGTCATCGGATGGCGATATGACGAAGCCTTAGGTGCCAAAGTCTGCAAGTCGGTGAGGGTGTTCGGGAAATTCAGGATGAATGAGTGGGAGGCAGGGTATGTACCAGAGTTCTGTCAATGCGGCACAGGGAGGCATGCCGAGTTCCTCAACACTGCCACCATCAAGATGCTCCCGGAGGAAGGTACCTTGCACGTCATCACTAATGACACCGACGTAACGAACAATGGCCAGTTGCAGCTCATGCTCAATGCGGTTCTGAATCACATCCCACTCAGAGCACTCGATGAGGAGTTTACATTGGACGAGGTTGAGGTAGCGCTTGACAAGATACTTACCACGCGGAGATGCGACGAGGAGCTGTCCCTGGGGGAAGAAAGGCAAGTGAAGGCGATTGTGCGAGAGAACG
>BFEA01000024.1:5276424-5286424 GCA_003427395.1 Chara braunii | reverse complement strand
CTGAGCGAGTAATCTCACTGATGACACAGGTGGAAATGGTTTGGAGCACGAGGAGGAGTTCTTGCTAGTCTACGACTTTGTCCCATGAGCACAGCTCCTTGGAATCCTCTCAGAAAGAGACTTGGTTACCCCATGCGAAGGTCACTGCAAGTACAAGTAGTCACACTAGTAATTCGTTGCGAAAGTGTATGCTTCCCGCTTCATTACAGGGGTTGTGATAGTTGCACTCAAATGATCACTGTAGACTCCAAGAGAAACTTGGGTTTTCAATAAGATAAGGTCTCGATCGATCCCCATCTAAAGAAGCCTCATTCCTTTCCTTTTTCCCTTCTGCAAGTTAGGGCCATGCTATGTATGTTGTCATGTAATGATTCTGTATGTGATCAAGGTTGAAGAGCGAACCTTGGACCATGGTGGCCGACCCGTAAAACAGACGGATGAGCCAACGTGCTATGAGACGTTGATGTACCTCACGTAGACCCAGTCTAGTGAATGACTGAGTGACATGCTCCCCTGAGTATGAGAAAACGAACTCAATGTAGATTTTGAGATCTTGTGTTCCATTGGGGTAAAGGCTAATCGCTAACTGAGGTGGTAGTAATAGTAATCTGGATTGGTGCTGACCAGATTTTGAAAATAACACCCGGTCCACCATATTGTCTGATGATAACAGAGTGATGAGCGGTGAGGGAGGAAGAGACAACTAAGAAAGGTTGCTTACTTGATCATAAAGTTCCTGCTTGATGGGATTAGTTGAACTCTAATGGGTAGACGACCCGAGTGCTGAGGTTGCCAAAGGTTTGCATTTGTACAGGATAACTCACTGAGTAGGGCACGTTGAGCTCATACTCCCATACATCATTATAACCCAGGGAGGAATGACTTGTAAAGCCTTAACGGGTGTCAGGGATGTCGCAACATATCTAAGTGAACACGACCCTTTTCCATCCAAATAAGATGTCCGTTGAAACCCCAATGACAAGTTCACAGAATTGCCTTTAACAAGATCAGCAGTTCGGGACATAAATCTCCCTGGGACAAGTTTCACCGAACTCTTAGAACTGCAGGTTTAGGTGCAAATAGCCTCTTGTGTCTTCACCCCAGTGCAGGGATAGCTGGATTCGGGGCATAAAGTTAAATGGGGAATGTGGATGACCATGTGCCCCGTGCTACCTTACCAAGTAAGAAAACTGTGAACGAGGGATAAAACCTTAGAACTAGTACATTCGAACGTAAATGGAAGCCGCCGTGTCGGAACCACATGGAATGGCGATACCCATTTGTATGGTAGAAATTGGAAACATTGTCAGATATCCTGAGCTGTGTTCAACGATGCTTTGTTACTTACCCTGACTTTTCTGACATGGTTGGCCCGATGATCATCCGTAAGTTAACCCGATCAAACTCAGTTGACAGTGCCAACTCTATTTCCCCTTATGGCATCTTACATCCATTCAAGTTATGCTTAGCAGTGCTTTCGGGTGGGTTCTGATTAGGTATCAGAGATTCTCAGTGAGAACCCTCGTTCAGCTTATGACCCCTGAGGCATTGTCAGTCACTCCACACCGGTCTGTTATCCAATCTGTGCAGCCTGTCAATATCGCTCAGTCGGCACTCTTGAGCCGATAGTTGTGGTCTAATCTCGTGCACCGCTTAGCGGTCGTCATTACTCAGTCGGTGAGTAAAATTGTTAACCCGACAAAGAGGCACATTCCTCTAGTGGCGATTAACCTTGAACTTTTACAGAACTTACTGGCCTTATCCCTCCATATGAGTCGACAAGGCTGGTGGTTGTACTATCTCTTCTCAGCACCCTGTCAGGCCCCGAGTATAGGTGTCACCCTATGCGTAAGGTTATTGCAGCATTGTACATGCGTTTGCAAGGATGAGGTCTGATTCACCCTGGATTACCGATCACTCCCTTTTGGGGAGAATTAATCCCTAGTGGCAGACTACCTGATCGCACGCTTCATGCACTCAGTATCTTGGCACCCGAGGCTCGGACAACGTTCAGAGTACGTATACGCGGAGGTTTGTACTGAGCATGTAATGCTCTAGTACTGTCGAGAGACATAGGAACTTTTCTAGTATCCAGGTTTGTCCCTGCAGATTACGGATAGTCCTCGTATTGGGGCCTACCGTTTCAAGCACGAACCGGACTTCATGCCTTGAGTTGTTGTGTTGGACGGGTTTGCGCACTGAGTGAGAGAACTACGAGATGCATGCTAACAGGTTTGCCAGTTAGAGTCTCTACACTCAACACGAATGAGCAGCGCCCAAATCGGATGCCTGGTACCCTGGTCATTCACCCTGCCAAATCCTAACAAAGAACTACAGCAGAGAAAAGACGATCGTGCGCTCTCACATTCCATATGAACGAGGTTTGTGTTGACAACACATGTGCATTGTGCCGAATAGTTCTCAAATAACACTTGGGTGACCATAAAAAAACTCAGAGTGATGCTCGACAAAGTAACTGCCTTACAATGACATTGGTAACGCTCAACGCCCATCATGTGAATAACACTAGCCAAGGTGCTGCCCAAGCGAATCTTGCTGGCAATCGTACCCGGCGCACCGCTTAGAGGCTCATTGCCTCCCACACTGGCAATCTAAAGCGGAGTCGTCTTTGCCACTATAACTTAGTTATGGTCGGGTTCACCGTTCATTGTAATAACAGACTGCCATTAATTACTCTGGTCGTCAATGAATCATAGTGAATCTGTTTTGTGGCTGAAACTGACAGTCTGTCTCCGGTGGGAGACTGAACAATTATTGCAAACCATAATTAGACTCCTTCGACATGTTTCCTTACTTGGAGTTCGTAGACAAGCTTTGTAGAGACAGAGAGAAAGCATGGGAAGTGAAAGCGCCTTGTTGGTGTCCTACACACTCTCCCAGGATAAGGTGAAAAGTTGGGAAGAGGGAGCACCCGAAGGTTTATAGTGCCACACAAGGTTAGTGAGGGAACATGCATATGAAAATGGCGAAAACCCAGAAAAACATCGAATACATCATATACTTCTACGGACTTAACGGAAAGTTGTACGGTACCTACTCGTCCCTAGAGACGATCGAACAAACCAGGACGGAGTCTGAGAGAGTGCGAGAGTGCTCAGACCTCTCTCCTCAAGGGCTCCGTCAGTATATCCGATCAGCAACTGCATCACAATACTCAGTCTCGTGCTACCAAGTGAACGGTACTCAGTCACGTGCTACCAAGTGAACAGTACTCAGTCTCGTGCTACCAAGTGAATAGTACTCAGTCACGTGCTACCAAGTGAACATTACTCAGTCACGTGCTACCAAGTGAACAGTTCTCAGTCTCGTGTTATCAAGTGAACAACACCGTGTCGTACTATCAAGTAAACGGTATTTAGTACCTTGCTAAGTATTTGGTATTCTGTGATCTGTCAGTTCAACAACATCAAGTCATCGGAGGAGTTATCAAAGGACATAAAACAAGGTCAGTCGCCATTCAGTTCCTTCTTATCTGTACCAGAGGTCGGTGTAAATCAGACATCGCTCTCAACAGAGGACACTGAGATCAGTTCCAACACTCACATTTAGCCCATGAGTCAATTCAGTTGTTTCCCATCCAGGGGTCAATTTTGGCCAGGCTTAACGGGATTGCCTCCAGCGATGCCTTCCGATATCAATATGTCAGTGTCGTTGGCTTCAGGCAAGAGGACCTGTCAATCTTTGTTGTCCTCACCAGGTTCGCGAGCGGCACTGTCCACGATCCGAGGCCGTACGTGAAGAAGGGCAAGGAAACTCATAACCTTTTTTACTCAGTTTGGATCTCAGCAGCAAAGTACCTTGAGGAGAAAGAAAGAGAGTTTGATGAGAATGGGACAAAGTTGACCCGCAGCTTCAGACCCAAGCTCTACACTGACTACCCCAAACCTCCAATACCTTTTAATCTCACGGATGGTTCTTGCTGGGGAGACTTGGTAGATCTAGCCAAAAGGTGTATCTCGCCTGCAGTGATAGATTACGAGGCGGTGATAGAACCCTCGGATTTCCAGCATCTCAGACGAGGAATCTTTTATCAACCATATCTTCCTACCCTATGGGAGGAGTTTTGTGCTATGGTTGATTTCCGTATCATGGGACTCGGATGGAAATGCTCGGAGCTAGCAAGCTTCAGATGATTCTTCATTCAGAGGTTGCAGCCTCAGAGAGTACGGAGACAAGGCACGAAGCACGGGAAACGCACAGTAAAATGAGAGATTGAGAGTGTGATTTAGAGGGATGAGTGAGTACTCGAAACTAGTGTTGACCATGCTCTCTTCTTGTATACTTCCTTAGATTATTAGGAGTTCTCATTCTTCCCTCATTTATTTACTTGTCTCGGGTCGAGTCAGTCATACTTGCTTCATCTACATTGCCCATGTTTGATGATCTTGTTTGCTGATAATCGTGTCACAGTTCTCAAAATTAGAAAATTGACAAAATTGATGTATGCATGACATATCAGACTTTTATGATTATTATTTGCATAATTCTTTGTTGTTTTGAATCAAAATAAAAGCTTCCAAAGACCAGGGACCGCCGAAGACTGCAATTGAAGGGTCTCGCTCGAAGCTGGACGAACACAACAAGAAGGGATTTGCTTTAGTTAATTTATTTTATTAACTGCAAATATCATCCAAATCCTGCATGACAGCCTGTTAGCTTTCTGGTCGCCTAGAGAGACTCGACTGGAAAAAGTGCGACAACGGTCGCATTCCGGTCATATGATCTTTGAGATCGCGCGGTTGAAACCCGCCACGCGGATTTTACATGGCCACTGCACAACGATGACGCAAAGAAAAAGAGAGTAGAAGAGGGACTCAAGCCCGGGGCTGGTTAGAGGTGGATGCAGGGTAATAGGGACGCAGTGTTGGTAAGAAGTGACCATTGGCATAAGCCAAAAAAAAAAACAGCATTTGGCTTCCGACCTGCCGACGGAGGGAAACAAAAAAAAAAAAAGCGTCAGGTTCCGCAAGGGCAACTACAGAGACTTATAATCCCTGAAAAATGAGGGAACCGGGCACCGCGGCGACCGTTCGTTTTAGGTAGGGTTAGTTTGTTTCTTTCTCTTTTTTTCTTTTCTTCTTTAGATTTTTGTTTTTTTTCCTCTTCTTTCTTTTTTCTTTCCTCCCTCGTCCCCCTTCCACAAAGCGCAATCTAGTCGTACCCGTTTGTTTTGAAAGCGGGTTGCAGCTGCCAAAGGCGCTCCCAAACCTGGCGCCGTTGGCGTCCGGGTACGGGCGAGTGTTTGAAAAGCGGAAAATTACCTTGTTGGACTTGGCTTCAAATCGACTTTGTGAAATGATCAAGGGGGGGGGGGGGGGGACGGGGACTTGATCGTTCGCTTCAAAGGACGAGCTGCCCCTATAGGAAACGAGGGGCTTGAGAGAAAAAAGAAAAAAGGAAGGGGAAAAGGAAAGGGCAAGGACCTGGAATGTGACCGTAGTTGTACCCTAGATACAGGTCGCCTAAGTCTGAATGTGATACTAGGCCTGAAATTTGAAAGGCCATAGGCACAAAAATGGCTAAGTACAACCATTTCTGCGACGCACCTGCACTAGAAAAATTGTCGGGTAGATCAAATTTTGAAGAGTTGTTGCTAAGTACCAGTGGGGGGGGGATGCTGATTGGAGTGAAGTGAGTGTGAATTGTCGTGTGGAGTTGAGTGTGGTGTGTGTTGAGTTGGACATTACAGCCTTGTAGGCGTGGGGTGGATATCACGACCGGTATGGTTCCACTTTTGAACACCGTGTGTTGGCTGCAGTGGTTACGAGACTTGGCTCTTGAGGCCGAGGTCGCCAGTTCGAATTTGTGCATGCACGAAGGAGGACTGAGGCCCAGATGTACGGATCCAGTTACTACTGTGGAATGCTCCCGTGAACCAGCGGGCAGTTAAGTAAGCCTGCGTGAGTGAACGGGCTAAGTACCAGTGGGGGTGGAGTGCTGATTGGAGCGAAGTGCGTGTGAATTGTCGTGTGGAGTTGAGTGTGGTGTGTGTTGAGTTGGACACTACAGCCTTGCAGGGGTGGGGTGGATATCACGACCGGTATGATTCCACTTTTGAACACTGTGTCTTGGTTGTAGTGGTTACGAGACTTAGCTCTTGAGGCCGAGGTTGCGAGTTCGAATTCGTGCGTGTACGAAGGAGGACTAAGGCCCAGATGTACGGATCCAGTTACTACTACTTGTAACTCTTCAAAGGAAAGTCAGAAAAAAAAAAAAAAATGTTTCGAAAATGGTAGACTCCCAACTATCTCGTGAAATTCCGAGATAGGCTCAGATAGCTGAGATAAAGTAATATATATATATATAGGAGGCAATTGGAAGTAATTGCCTCCCTAGGTGTGTGGCTGAGGTGCGGTCACACTGGGCCCTTGATTTTGCCTCGAGTCAATGGCTCAGTTGAACTTTTGTCTGTGGGCAAGAGTGTTGGCGACCACTCTCCAACAACTATAAAAGCCACCACTCCACCCTGCTGCCTCACAAATGTGGCAGTGTTGCCGGTGTTCCCACTCATTGAGTGTTGGCCAGGTGCTGCACTGCATTGAAAAGTGTTGCCTGGAGGTGCTGGTGCTGAAGAAGTGGGAGGGAGGTCTGCAGGCAGATAGAGGGTGCAAGAAAGGCAGTCATAGCCAGAGGCTGGGAGCTTATTGCTCCACCCCTGCGATGGTGTTGCAACTGGTAGGTTGCGTCGGGGTTTGGCTATGTGGCAAGTAGCACATGTCGGTAATGGTAGCATGCTGAAGGGGTGATTGTGCTGCACAATTTTTTTGGCGCACCAACAATATTTTCAGGGGAGGTGCTGCCAAAATTGTGCGGCGAAGTAAGTTTTTTTGAGATCAAGTGGCGGTGCTGCAGGACGACGGTGGTGATGATTTGGCAGCCCGACAACAGTGATACGGTCGTTAAGGTGGTGACATTTGCGGTATATACGTCGGAAGACCGCCCTTAATTTTTTTTGGGACAAGCGACACAAACTGTTCTGCGTTTTAATCCATCTAGTGCGACGAGCGTCAATGTGAGACTCTGTGGGACGATTGTCAACATCAATTTGAGGCCGGACTGAGCGGTTGACATAGTTAGCGCAGGCAGACACAGTAATTGGAGGAAGTTTGGACTTGTTGATTGGGTTGAAAGTATTCTAGGAGGACGTGATACAGTTGGGATTGTGTGAGACAGCCCGAGACGCGGGGACTATATTGGGTGCAAGCAAGGGTTGTTCGGGACGTTGGAACCGCGTGGGACTCGTAAGTGAGGACATCCTCCTAGAGGGTTATCTCGCTTGAGTTTTTTAGTGGGCCAACATTTTTCCTATTCAGGCGCTTTGGGAAGGACGTGAACCGTTTTTTCATAAGAAAAGGCATAACTTGTGAAGTTATGTTGTGAGTGGCGCTTTGGGATAGTGCTAGACTTTCTTAAGCGAGCCGCATCAAGACTTCACTCAAGGTCAATTTTGACTCAGTCTCCCTTCACATTTGTGTGAACTGACACTATGCTTGATCCTGCTTCGAATGTTCAGAGAAAAGGTAGAGTACAATATGTGAGTGTCATGCATTTGGAAAAAGTGCGCTGACTAAAATAGGGTGTGGATAAATTTTATTTGGGTTTATATTGTTTGCTGGGAAGATAGGTAGAGGGACGCATGTAATATGAGGATTTGGTTGTGTCTACTCGGAAGTAAAAAAATATATATATATATAGTATCCTCTTTGACTCCTTTTGTCTGCATATCGAAAAGAATCATGTTTTGATATGAGGAAGTTCAACGGGTGTCGAGAAAATAAACCTTTCAGAAAAGAAAAGAAAAAAACCAAAATGAATTTAACCTCTTCTCGAGAGACTTCCCGTTTTATCTCGAAAGGCCCACTCATTTTTTATCGTCTAAAAGAGTCTCAACCTCAAGTATTTTTTATTTTTTTCTTTGGTCTACGTCTACTTTATGAGAGACAAGTAAGTGGCGGACAATCCCACTCAGGGTTTTGAGGACTCCTTGCTTTTAGGAAGCATTTGGGGCAGGGGTTCGTTGCCTTAGGAGCCGACTCTGTTATTGACCCAGAGTGGACGTTATTACAGGGCGGCATCTTGATGAATTCGCGATGGAGCCACCTGACTTCTGAGATCCGAGTTGTGTGCTCCGACGAGGAGGAGGGATATCCCAGACCACTTCCTAGAGGGAAGGATGTTTTCACGACTAAGGGTGGACATCGTCCTCTCATACTGACTAGCAGGAAGGGGGTTGAACTAGTATCATTTTTTTGTGGCCGCCTTTGGAGCCACCAACGTATGGGGAACTGACGCTAAAAGAAGCCCAGTTCGTGTACTTACTAGTTTTCAAATGGAGTGCAAGTAGGCGCTACATTTGCGGAGGGTCATGCCATAAGATGCATGAACCCGGACAAAAGGAAAATTTAATGAGACTTGAAGGTACATAAATGTGCTAACCTGAATAAAAGTCAACAATGATTGGTCAGGATGGTCGTTTGCCCATATGATTAGAAGTATGTTTGGGTTAGGACTTAACATAGGGTTATTTTGGACTTGGATTGTTGTAAGATGCCTGAAACACTCACAAGTATTGTTTTTTTCTCAAATAAGGAGGCCGCAGCGAGCCACGTAGCAGAAGCCGAAAGACGTGGAATAGGGTTAAACCAAGTAAGACGTATGGTTTTCAATCCGGTCGAAGCATTTCCCAAGGGAGAGAGTTGAGAGCAGACCTCGGCTTAGCAAGAAATCCGTCGCGGACCTACCTTTTACTAACCTTGGTGATGACACAAGTTTTTTAGGTTAGTTTTTGTTGAGCTTGGCGACTCGGGCGGTATAACCTCCATGTCTTGTACGGATTCATTGACGACGAGTCATGGTCACATTTTGACCTTGAAATTCAATGGATTTATCTCAGGCGCGTCCTACACTATGAAGATCGCACGGGGTCGTTTGAAAACATTGAGTTCTTCAAACGGATCTGTGCTAATCATTTCGAGTAAATGAAAAGTCAGGTGTGTGAGAGAGCAGTATACCAGGATGAAATTTGGAACCTTCGACGACTTGTTGATACTTAATGTGATCCATTTTTTTGTGGGCAAATGGTTAGCGGTCGACGAGATTTTACCCACACAAGATATTTGTTGGTGATCGACATTGTGGACGAGTAGTTAATCCGGTGAGCGAAGCGACTTCTATTATTTCTCGACGAAACATCAACTCGTTGGATCATATTTATTGGCTTTATCAGAGATGTGAAATTATTTTTTGTAACTCACGCGCGGACGTTCGCGCCAATGTGGCGCTGCTCCTGGACGAGTTTCATGGATATACTTTGTTTTTTCATCGTGCGAGCAACCTTCAATGCCTTTCTCAAGTTATTGTGAGTGCAAAGATTACCTTATATGGTGACCGCTTTGGCATAATCCGGATTAGGAACACTATTACGAACCACCTCTTTCGGATGCATCAACCTTATCGTTCCATAGTATCGGGGCTGGCCTTTCGGATGACCTCCCTCTATGACTTACTGACAGTTCGAGTGATGCAAGAGACTCATGTTACTACTTTGATTTTTAATGATATGGAGCTTGCACAACTCGACCATATAGAGGCTGAGGCCCAAGCAACAGAAAAATTGTCGCCGTTTTTTTTTTTTTTTTTTATCGTGGGGCCTCACCCCCGAACAACCGTTTAAAAACTGTTTTTCAACTGTTTATCCTGGCACATGCACCATGGTCTACAGGAAGTGAAGGAAACCAACGTGCGTGACTTATGTAGTCCACATGAAGTGACAGGAT
This sequence comes from Chara braunii, assembly GCA_003427395.1. Taxonomy (NCBI): domain Eukaryota; kingdom Viridiplantae; phylum Streptophyta; class Charophyceae; order Charales; family Characeae; genus Chara; species Chara braunii. Next base: position 5,276,627 of record BFEA01000024.1, on the reverse strand, counting down.
AAACAGTTGAATTTTGTGTTGATAAACTGTTGAGAATCTGTTTATATTCTGTTGAACTACGTTTGGAAGGTTGAACTATGTGTTGGTAAACTGTTTATCAACAGTTGAACACAGGACTTTATGTTGGAAATCGTGATGGAAATGTGATGGTGGTGTGATGAATCGTGTTGGAAATGTGATGGTGTTATGTTTGGATTTATGAT
>BFEA01000024.1:5231605-5256562 GCA_003427395.1 Chara braunii | reverse complement strand
GGGGACGCTGGACCCCGTTTCCAGCACAAGCTTCCTTACTGTCGACATATATTAAAAACTATCTTTCTATCTATCTATCTCTCAAAAAAAAAAAAAAAAAACGAAAAAAATAGTGTGACACTGTATATTTTCATCTTATCGATGGAAGTAGTAGGTAGAAAGAGGTTACTTTCATCAACAAGATGAGTAAGATCAGAATGAATCTTTCGCCAGAACATGGAAATACGCACTGCTTTCCAGCCATGCGCGCAAATAGATAGATAGAGGATTGTTCCATATATGGCATGAGCAAAATCGGAATGAATCTTCCGCTATACTATGAAAATATTCAAGCACTGCATATTTCACTGGAGGTTGGACTACACCTTTGTCTCACCGTGGCTCTTCCGAAGGCGGCGTCATACGTCACTTTGCATCACCATACACTTGCTCCTGTACGACTCGGAGTTTAGTTGTTGGTCTTGGTGCCACATGTGCATTTTTGGCGTACGGCGTGATTTTTTATGCAAATACATTCATCCATATTTTGAGAAATACTAAAAAAAAAAAAAAAGTCTAGAAAATAAAATAAAAAAGTTTAAAAGGTGGTTACACTACCTAGCATGAGATGCACAAACAACATGAGGTAGCAACCTCAGAGCGCAACAACATAACTTACACTTGTGATGATTTGGTTGGGAAGTTGGAGCCATATACGAATACGTTTTAGCCGTATTCTGGCGTAAGTGGCACCCACTTCCCAACCGTGTTGTTTTTTTCCATTCCTCATTGATGCTACCGGCTGACCCCTAGCTGGAATCGCCCACCTGCTGTAGCAGGTATCGCACCTGCTGGTGGGTGCAGCTCCTGCATGTTCCCTTGCTGGAGGCTTGAGTACGGATGTGGTTGCTACGGGGTTCCCCGTAATACTATAGTGAAGAAAAAAAAAAGTCTGAAGTGGGAGGAAAAAAAAAAGGGGGGGGGAGCAAATAACACAAAAAAAATACGCAATTTTACAAGACCGGGCCGTAGTGCACAACCGCCACACACACACACATGCACTCTCTCACCTATCATGTACCGAAATGTGGGTCAAGAACCATGTTGGATACGTGTTGGTTCATGTTGGAGGCCTGTACGAAACCATGTTGGAGTTGTTGAGAAAAAGTTTGAGACCTGTTGGAAACCATGTTGGACTCGTTGGGACTAAGTTGATAATGTTGATGAGTAGTTGAACACAGTAGAAGACCCAGTTTCAACAGTTGGTCACACCCCTTCTGGCGTGAATAAGTTAGACATCAAAAAAAAAAAATGTTGAATTTCGGCGACAATTTTTTTGTTGAGAGGCTGACAACTATACCACGGCTAGACATATATTTTCGGACTTTGTTCCTTATTAAGGTTGCATTGGGGACCACATTGGATTGTTCCTATGCCCGAGCCATTATTATTTCACTAAGCTCAACAAGGTAATCTAAAAAAATATATATATATATATATTTTAGATGGGACTATCCGGATCGATAGTATCTAGGTTGCCTTGATGATGGTACCATCATGCCTAAGCATTGAGGGGTAATCGCGCGCACAGAAAATGGATCGTGCGTAGAAGTTGGTCAATGTATCATTGTCACGCTTGTGGCAAAACATTGCGATAGCATATGAGAATTATCTTATATGAGAATTTTTCACATGCATGTAACACTTCAAGTAATGCACCTGATAAAAATTCATCTGCAGAGTAGTTTATCATCAAAGAAGATTAAAAACATATGAAGATGGTTTTGCGTGCTTAATCTTAGGTCGACGATAAGATGAAATAAATGATTTGGCACCATGTCTCATCAAGTCAAAATGAAGATAATTTGACTACTTTGTCGGCTACATCGAGGTTATTGTTGGAGCCAAATCCCCGTTGGTGGTTCAATGAAGTCATTTATTTTTTGAGTTCAACCCGAGGAGGTTGATTTTGATTTTGTGTTATTGACTCTATCATTTAATGTTTGTGTATTCAGTTGTTGTTTCAACTCTGGTGAAATCATATGTGTTTTCCTATCGACTAATGGTCGATTCATTTCAGTCTAAATGTATTTGATCATGGTAATTTATTTATTTTTTAAGCGACTAGGACCAATTTTGGGTTTCATGCTTGGTTGAGGCCCTGTCTCTTATACACATCTAGATGTGTATAAGAGACAGCATTTAATGTTTGTGTATTCAGTTGTTGTTTCAACTCTGGTGAAATCATATGTGTTTTCCTATCGACTAATGGTCGATTCATTTCAGTCTAAATGTATTTGATCATGGTAATTTATTTATTTTTTAAGCGACTAGGACCAATTTTGGGTTTCATGCTTGGTTGAGGCCCACCTAGTCGACCGACGTTCGTTTCGTACTCAGGAGATCAGCGCCCTAGGGAACGGACGACGCCCGGGTCCACTTGGTGACTTGGTGTTTAACCAATCGTTTCCTATATTGCAGCAAAACATCAAACCTCCTCGACTGACCTACCTCTGCGTCTGCATGTAAAAACTTTTGCATGTGAGTCAATAGTTCGGTAGGGATATGCCCCTAACGGTGGTGACAACCCTTTAGGGAAGGTAAGTTATGCCCTACGGGAACATATCTTGTCGTAAGGGACAACAGAAAATACGGTTGGTGCACTCGGCTAAAGCGGCGAAGGGACAACGTAGTCGCGCCCGTCTCGGCGGTTGGCGAGGTTATTTTGTGTTGTCTACAAGTTGTCTTTGGTTTTGTTTTGTTTTGCTCCTTCGTGACATGACCAAAAGGACTCTCATCGTTTGTGAAAAAGAGGGGAGCCGATGCGCTTGACATGTGTCAACAGTCACATCCCAGAGGCAAAGGTCACATTCCATAGGCAAATGCCACATCTCGCATTCAAAAGTTATATTCCACAGACAAGGATCACGACCAATAGGCAAAAGTTACGTCCCGACGTCAAAGGGCATATTCTACAGATAAAGGTCATGTCTCATAGACAAAGGAGCATATCCCACATATGAAAAGTTGTGACTCACAAGCCGAAACAGCAGCACACCAAGGAAAATTCGGGGGAGTACCAGGCCTCGACATTCTGAAGCAAATAGGCCGTGGGCATGTGGTATGAGATTCAAGTCAAGCCAAAGGAAGCAGAGGTTGGGACGAGTCGAGACTCAATCCAAATCAATAAAAGGACTGGTCAGTCAAATTTGTGACAGATTGCTCATTCGTGAGAAGTGTAGAAGTGTTGCTAAGGCACTTGTGTGCTAATTGCAAGTGACATGTGCGAGAGCCCTGGCTGAGCAGCGTTGTGCTGAGAGGGAAGGCGATCATAGCCTCATGACTAGTAGTAAAGGATAAAGTTGAGTAGTTGCGGATGCATTTAGAGTTGTGATCTTCAAATATATATATATATATATATATATATATATATATATATAGAGAGAGAGAGAGAGAGAGAGAGAGAGCGAGAGAGAGTCACCTACCTGCATGAAGATGTTGGACATGGGTTGTTTTAACTCTGCATAGATTGAGCATTGGTGACTAGAGCTTTGAAACTATTTAAGATGATAATTCATTGGAATTTCTAAGTTGCGCTCTTGGATTTTACATCCCTGGCCTCCATTGTGGATTTTGTGTGATCTCTCAATGTGTGTGTATGAGGTGACGAGCAATGAGGTTCAATGCAGCAATAACTTTTACAAGGGTTGTTCGACCTAGTTTCCAGCAGGTGCAGCTCCCCACCAATAGACTGGAGTCATCCGCATTACCAGTCCTCCATCATGGTGGTGCTCTCACCACCATTAGTATTCAGGATTAACATTTCAGATGTTTCAGGAAAAATAAAAGAGTACGCAACTTGAAAGTAAATCACCTAGAAATAACAAAGTCACATGTATATTAATAACGTTTTTTTTTCGCGACAATGCATTAGAGTTCGCAGTTACATGTGCTCACTAAAACATAAAGAAACTACCTAAAAATTCAGGAAAAAACAAAATTAAGAAGAAGGAAAAAAAGAGTCGATGAAAACCTCTAAAAGTGAGGAGTGAAATGTTATAGTACAAACTCCCAAGTAAAGAAGACGGGCGTGAAAAGTCTTGCAACTCGGATCGTGGATTGTTACATATATCGTGGATAAGGAGTTTCAGATTGTGCAAGTTGGGATAACATGTAAAAACTTATTATGGGAAGGGATTATACGAGCAAAGTTATTGTGTGGAGAGAAAAAAGTGGTGGGCGGCCTCTTCTTCGTCAGCTAACCCAAAAGTTCTCATCAGGGATCCAACATATGAAAGCAAGAAACAAGTAAACCAGAAGACAGATTACAGATTGCCTCGTTTGTCGGTTACATAGTGATCAAGAGGATTCGGTATTCTTTCAAGTTGAAGGTGTACACGGTCAGCAGCCATGATTATCTCAGGTTTCTAGGGGGAAGATCCGCACCAGGGTAGTTGAGAAGGGAGGGAGGAAGAATTGATGCGCTTGGTTATTGTTGAGAGGGAGACATATTTCACCAAATGATGGAATCGAGGAAATCGCTAGCAACACCCACTCAATATGTGATATAAAACCATAATAAAGACTGTGTATTGTTTTTTGCGAGGTCCATCCTTCACGACTCATAGCCATCAAAAACAGGAAAGGACCCCGAAAGGATGCAATAAAACTTTAAGATGATGGCGCCATGCTATGTGACACCCGCGGCCTAGGCCGTGGGCATTTCGGCCGCGGCCGCGGTCGATGAGGCCCAGTCTGCGGCCTAGTTTTTTTATTTTTATTTTCACCCCCTAAAAGTACGTAAAAAAAAAAAACAAATATGGGGGTGTAGGGCTTGGAAAACCCTACACTCCCATATTTTTCATTTTGGAATCCGACTTTGTTTAAGATTTTTTAAAAATAAAAAACTGAAATCGATTTAAATAAAATTACAAAAAAAAATATAAAGAAAAGCAGAATTTTTTTTTTGTTATTTTTTATCATGACATATATGGTCCCCGAGTCGACCTGTATTTTTTTTTAAAATGAATTTCTGTTTTTTTGCAGGGAAATGAGGTGTTTAAAAAAAATTGCACATGCAAAATTAAAAAACAAATAAACAAATGATTGATTGATTGATTGATTGATTGATTTGATTGATTGATTGATTGATTGATTGATTGATTGATTGATTGATTGATTGATTGAGTGTGTGTGTGTGTGTGTGTGTGTGTGTGTGTGTGTGTGTGTGTGTGTGCGCGCGATCAGACTCGCTCTCTTCCACACATTACATGCATGCAAACGGTGCGCAGCAAACTGGCGACATGCACCCACTCAGAACTCAAAGATATGGTCACCTAGATCGCAACTCAGTTGCGAACGTGCGCGCGCGCGCTAAAAAAAAATTCACACACAAAAAATTGCCCCCCAATTTATTTTTATTTTTTTTTTTTTTTTTTGCAGAGGCCTATAGAGGCCGACGTGCGCAGGCGGAGTGCGCGCGCCGATTTTGCGCACGCGCCCCCGCCTGGGCGTGGCGCAGCCGCGCGGCCTCGGCCGCGGGCCTGCGGCCTAGGAGGTTGGCCGCGGACTGGGATCCTGCGGCCACGGCTGAGGGTGCCACGTAGGCGCCATGTGATGAAGAAACGAAGCACATCAGGGGGAAGGTGGGGACATAGGAGGAAGGGTCTTAGATGGATGGTGCAAAGAAGGCAAGCCGTATAGTGGTCATGTTAGAAAAAAAGAATAGGTCCCAAGCATGGAAGCAGGGGTTGGGCCACGAAGCTGGGCAAAACGTGCCTTATCAAAAGGGTGATTAGAAATATTGTCAGAGCGAAGGACGACTTCGTTGACATAAACGTTGAGAGGAGGGAACGGGGCTTGGGCTGTGTGGTTGTTAAATGCATGATTTCCCATGCTCAAAGGATCGGCTGGAAATGACATGAAGTGGCTGAAGCTTCTGAAGGCGGTTTCATGTCCCCCAATCCAAGTGCCCAACACCCGTATGAAGCAGTTGAAAATGAACTGAAAATATAGATATATGTTAACCTTCTCTCCACCACTACCTTTTTCATGCATTGGCCTTGATCAATTCATCGTAACTTTTGGAGGTATGAAATGCAACAAAAACCACCGATGAAATTTATCGACGGCGGTCCGACTTTGAAAGTTGCGACCGTTAATGGGTCACATGTTTGTTTTTCAAGTGGGGAACGTTACTAGTGGTTTAACTATTTTCCTCAGCCATCTCACTTTCATGGATGCCCTCCTCTTTTTCCTCCAAAGTTAAACCTACTTCACTCACCAAGCATTCAAAGATTTCACGGAAACCTTCGGGGGTTTATGAGTGTGTCAATTAAGAAACCAATTTCACAGTATCTATGTGAGATTCTTTAAGTGCAATAATATAATAAGTTGTCATTTCATCTGTCAATGTGTTACATCGTCATTGCGGTTATTAAGACTGAAGGAAAAATACACAGTTGTGTCGTCCAACTATCATATGAGTTTTCGTTTCACTTGAACGTGAATGTCTGCAACCTAAAGAAAATCGTTGAAGACGCACGCAACAACTCATTTTCTAGCACTAAGTACAATATGCGCTTGAATTAGCAGAACCTTTCGTTGAGTGACATGTGAAGGTTTATTAGTAAGAGAGAGAGAGCAGAAAGAAAATTGAAAGCAAAAAGACAGAAGGATAGAAAGGAAGACTCATGAAATGCAGTTCTTAGTTGTTATGTCAAGGATGAAAAAAAATGTTGTTTAGGAAAGAATTAGAAAGAAAGTGGTTATCATTACGGACCTATGATTGAGGAAAATTTAAGAAGATAAGAGAGAGAAAAAAACAGTTGTGTAAACATTGTAAAACATAAAAAAATGCATAAATTATAGGAAAAAAACGAAAAGCATACGTATCAAAATGTCGTAAATAATTTTCCACCATGTTAATTTACCCATGCACACTCGATTGCTCTTCCACAAGAATATCATACGGTCATTCCCCAAGCTGAGAAGCCAACTTCCAAGGCATGTGAAAATCATATCATGGTGTGATCACAAAACCTGAAGGAGATTACCTTTAAAATAGGTGAAAAAAATGATATGTCGGATTATGCTTTTAACAACATCGTGAGGAATAATAAAATTTCCTAAACGAATTGTTAACTCACTCTACATGAACACTAGAAGTGATGTTGATCGCCACACACAAACATAGAGTTTCATTGAACTCAAAAATTTGAAGTCGAGATTGAAATGAGAATATTGAACACAAAAACATGAAGTTCTGCATGATTATGTCGATGAAGAAGAAAACATTAAGAGCAACCTTCATAACTAAATGACCTTAAATATCCATGGCAATGATAAGCAATTAAGGAGAGAAATAAAAGGAGGGGATTCAAGCATGAGAAGAAAACATAGTTCTTTTGTTTTCTTGGAAGCGGAAGGACAATATGGGCTACAATTTTTGGCTACTAATGGGTTATCGGGTGACTACAATTGGTCGGATGCCCCAAAACATGTAATTTCAGGGATAATATTTCATAATTTATCGGATTTTTATTTTTTTTAAGAAATTTTGAGGTTAAAATGAAGGGATTTGAATCGATCATTTGTTTCGTTAGCATTGTTCCTCACTTTGATCTTGGATTGACTCTATATAACGTAGGTGGTTTGTGGTGAGATAGTGAAGGCAAATTTGGGGGGGGGTTCACCAGGATGATTTTATGACCCACCAGGATGATTTTATGACCCCGTTCTATGGTGAAAATTTAATATGACTTAAAATTCAATCCAATTTTATGACATCGTTTTAGTTTGTGTTGTTCTTACTATGGATGCCCCTAAGATTCTTTTGTCTTTGTCAACATAATATTTTTTTTAAAAACATTACATGACATATTTGTCAAAAGGTGAATATACTTGTAGAACCAGTAATGTAAGTGATATTCATGTATTATATTTTTCACCTATTGCAGTGACCCTGTTTAGAAGTAGTTTAGGGCCAGAACTCAGCCCCAGGCAACGGAGACCAAAGTTGGTCTGCGCTGGGTTATGTGACCAGGACACGCCCAGGCCTGAGTTTGTCGCGTTTGGCTGTGTGACCAAACGCCGCACCCAGGGAAGTCAAGGGTCAAAGTCAACTGTATAATGAAAGGTACCACGCTCAGGCCCTTGGTTGGATACACTCACTTGTTTTGCACAGGTACCCAGGCAAGCATCCAGGCTGAAGGGAATTCAGTTTCAGGCCAATCTGGGCCTTCGTTTGCATCAAGATCTGGACGGCTAAAGGTTGTAGCCTCTGGGGTCCAGACCCCAAGTCAACACTACTTAAGCGTTGACCTCCCTGGCTTTGATTCATTCATTCTGTCTGCGTTGATGCTGACTTCACGCGTTGACTTCAATGCTGGCTCGACGCTGCGACGCTGGCTCGACGCTGCGATACTGGCTGGACGCTGGCTTATGCCGACATTGTGACTTCGACGACACTCTGCTGGTCCGGCATGGTGGCTGGCTTGCACCTGTCTTCTTGGCATGCTGACGTGGCAGCTGCCATGCGTTGTCGCTGATGTAGCTTCTGCCACGTGTATCATTGGCTGACATGGCTGCTGCCACGTGTTCTCCTGTTTGCTGACGAGGTGAGGCTACGGGACTTGTATTGCTGTTATGGCGATCATCATTCAGGAGGAGATCGCGACTGTGGAGAGATCGTGATACGTACCTGTTGTCTTCATGTCGACATTGCTCCAGCGTTGATGAGGGACTTATTAGACGTGCCACGTGGCACAGTGAGGTTACTTCAGATACTCGTTCAGACTATTGATTATTGAGATGGTGATCGAGGAGGGAGCCCGAAGTAGGAGTGGGCCTTGTAATCATTTCCTCTCCTTTGTCTAATCTCCCTCCTCTCTCTTCGTCTGTCTATGATTATTTCATCTCATTCTGTCTGGATACGTGACTATTGGTAATCATAAGCTGGTTGACATTCATCTGGGCTTGCATTGTTGACGACTGTCTTCCACGATCTGGGTTCATTGCACTATGACCTACCCCTAACCCCGTTTCACACGATAAAGAGTTTAACTTTCTATATGGGTTGGACCTACCAATAGAGAAGTCGCCTCACCCCTTGTAGTACTCTTGAGTGATGATAAAGAGTTTAACTTTCTATATGGGTTGGACCTACCAATAGAGAAGTCGCCTCACCCCTTGTAGTACTCTTGAGTGATCCACCTGGAAGAGTGCAATCTTTGATTTGACAAGGGTTTTATGGAGAATTTTGTTGGGGGTACCATAACACGACTAGTTACATATGTCATGGCATTCTTTGATGTCGTTTAAAGTTTATAAGGCAAATGGATTGCCTTACACATAAAAAATTGAAGTTGGTTCGTCATAAAAATTTGTGGATGCATTAAGAGATAATGGCTTAGGAGAACCTCCTATGCGAGATAGCAATAATAGACCAAAACGGTCTACAAACTTTTATGACAAGTTCATACATACGTACGTGAACCACATCCACAAACTTGTTCAGCTATGGAACACCATAGGAGGTACTCGATAGAATCCGACAAGCTCTGGTACGCACAGTTGATAGCCTATTTATGACAGGTTAGTGTAGCCTAGTCATCAACTCCATATCAGTTGTGGTGCAGAGATCAACCTCCTAGTTAGACTATTCGAAGGTGTTTATTAACGGGGCATACGCTGCTAGCATAGAGAGGGTGCCCTGTGGTCTGGGAGAATCGTATCAAGTGTTGTTATGATTTTGAGCCGCCACTTCGCCATAGTATCGGTTTGTTGAGGCGACACGAGAGAGACAAAGGATCGGTATATGTTTGAAATGAGCGATGAAATTTTCTTATGTTGAATAGTTTGACTATTTTCTAGGATGTATCAACCTAATTGGAGTTGGCAAAAAACATCGGAGGCTTAAGCACAATCTAATCGGTGGCAACTATTAGTTTGTATTGGTATATATTCTAGCTTAATAACCCACTATCAAAATACTATTGGCACTAGGATGTCTAAGGTGAATGGTGCAAATTTACTAGATGCGATCATGTATCACTGGTCGAGGTTAGATGAAGAAAGAAAATGACCCTATTAGCAAACGGGGAGTAAGGACAATCTTTAGGGGTGCCCAACATAGTTGTGAACAAGAGGAATGCAAATAACCCTGAACCTTATTTTTATAAAGGTGGAGAGTGAAATGATGAAATCTAATAATGATAGATACTCACGGTAACGAGTAAGAAAAATGAGTTATAGGGAAAATAACCTTTTTTCCCTCAAATCTCCTAGAACCTGCAAACCTCGATAAAAAGAAAGATTACTTTGGGACATAACTTGAAGATCGTGTATTTCAAGGAAAATTTTACCTTTAGAATTTACTGAGGAGGAAAGCAACATAAAAAAAAGAGGAGGAAAGCGAAATAGTCAAGGTACAAAACCTTATAACAAGGGTCCAAGCTAACAAGAGGTTAGAGGTTTAAAAAGGTAATTGATACAAAATTTTAATTAATTGATACAAATTTCAGGAATCCATGAATGTTACATTTCATAGCAAAGAATTCATGATGTTGCCAATGAGAAACACACCGTATTCGGCCCTTGAGAAAAAAAACAAGATAGTCAAGGCACGATATCTCATAACAAGGGTCAAAGCCAATAACAGGTGAGGAGTTTGAAAAGGTAATTGATACGAAATCATAATTGATTGATACAAAATTTCAAGAATCCATGAACGTTACATCTCATAGTAAAGAATTCATGATGTTGCCAATGAAAAACGCACCGCGTTCGAGCCTTTTGTCTTGCTGCTCAAACTAAAAGAAGAAACCGACTCTCAACAATCTCTTTTAATTTACTACAATCACTAGATGTCGCACCCAAGTGTATCACTTAGGAAACAAACCAGCATTCGTAGCTACCCTATAAACTAAAATTAATGCAAAATAAATCAAAGTTATCAGAACAAGTAGTTCTCCCAACCTACCCTGGAAAAGTTACTTAGTGACAGATGGCAACAAAAACCGTAACAGGTCAAAATGAGATACCAAACTGTGATTTTTTTTTAATACCGAAAATATGACTTTATTTGACTAACCTTTTTTATGTCGTGTTATTGATCTACCCCCAAAGACGATTTTGTTGAAGGTCCTGATTTTTAACGCTTTAGGGCCTCGTAATTCAATCTTTTCGCCCCTTTATTTGATGGAGTCACCCGACCCTCCTCCATAATAAGCCCCTAATCCCCCCACCCGCTCTCTCTTCTTTTTACTACACCTCTCTCGTCCGTTCCAACAAAGTCACGATGAAGTCTTTCTCAAACACAATTCTCCTTTCTAAACATCATTTTTAAACCTGGTTCGAATAACTCAGTCAGACATCCAATTACTCTCGTCTCCTTTAAAACCGTAACCAAACTCATCCACAACGTGAGTTTAGTGTTCTAATTGTCCCATATTCCGCACAACGTATTCGAGATCGCTGCATATTTTTGCACATTTGGGGTATAAGAATCAAAGTTCCTTAACGTTTCAAACTGACCAGCTCGTCCTTGTTTTATTGTACCAATATTCTTAAACTTGTGAGCGTTGTAAATCCAAACTAGTGAATTATAAACAATCAATCTGGTTTAAAAAATCCCAAGAGTTCATTGCCCCGATCAGTCCGTTCAATTGAAAGATCCTTGCAGTAGCAGTTTTTTTATTCTGTCCTTCTCATTTTTCGCCTTCGAATTATACCCGCCGATAACTAGACCCTCCTACGGTGGACCTAGAGGACGCAAGAGGATCATGATGAAGGTTAGGCTGACAAATCTACAAGGAGACCTTTCGAGGAAATCGTTGTTGAGATTAAACCCAAAAACCTAACTTAGCCTTAATGATTAACATTAGAAAAAAGTAACATGGATGGCCATTAGCATTGGAAACCTGACCCCTCAAGAGTCAACCTCGTAGAAGCTCTGTACCTCAACTTTTGCGAGTGGTGGTGTAGCATGGCCTCATGCTCTAAGAAATACATCCAATTCCAAGTGTATGTAAGAGATGTTACTCTTTTTCTTTTTCTTAATTTTTTTTTCTTTTCTTTTCTTAAAAGTCCAGGTTGTTGTTGAGGTGGGATATTAAACCAATGACATTTACCCACAATACTCGACCACTTGGTTGTCCAGCTGAACCCCTCTGAAGACCCCACCCACCCTTCCTCTCATTTTTTTTGCCCTAGCGCACCCCCACCCCCCTGTCCTGCCCTAGTGTTAACCACTTGGGACCATCACCCATTACCATCTTGGCGGGGTCACCTGACAAGACAACGGTTGCAGGCACCCGGGCTAAGCAGAGAGACCTACCCCCTGTTCAGCCCTGGTTGAAGCAGACGTCGTGCAAGCCCGATTGCACGAGGACTTTGGGAGCTAGGTATGAGCATGCTACTACAGGACTTCATGAGGGTTCTAGCACAGTTGTGTTGTATTATAGAGAACTGGGAATCCTCCATTCCCTCGTGTGTCCCTAGAGCCCATTCCGGCCCCGCGGTAAGGTGCAGTATCTCTTAACACCCTCGACATCCCGTACCAAGGAATTGCTATTCCTGCCTCAACCTTATGCTACATACTAGGAGGATAGCCAACCCTGAGACTTGAGTTATGACTTGAATCTCTTATCCTTACGTTGTATTACTAGAGTGTTTTATTGTGTTAATGGTAGAGAGTTGGGGATCGTCCGTTCCCTCGTATATCCCTGGAGCCCGTTCCGGCCCCGCGGTAAGGTGCAGTGTCTCATAACACCCTCGACATCCTGTACTAAGGAACTACTATGCCAGCCTCAACCCTATGCTACGTACCCGAAGGATAGCCAACCCTGAGTCATGTGTGTATTACAATGTTCTATTGTGTTGATGGTAGAGAAAGTTGGTAATCCTTTGTTCCCTCGTATATCCCTGGAGCCCGTTCCGGCTCCGCGGTAAGGTGTGGTATTTCCTAACACTCCTGACATCCCATACTAAGGAACTGTTATGCCAGCCTCAACCCTAGGCTATGTACTAGAAGGATAGCCAACCCTAAGTCGTGAATCATGGACTGTATCATGGACTTTATGTATTGACCCTAGAGAATCTATTAACCCTGTGTTGTATGATAATCTGTAAGAGCTGACAATCCTATGTTCCCTCGTATGTCCCTGGAGCCCGTTCCGGCCCCGCGGTAAAGTGCAGTATATTCTAACACCCCTGACATCCCGTACTAAGGAACTGCTATGCCAGCCTCAACCCTTGAATAGGTACTAGGAGGATGACCAACCCTAAATCATAATATGGGATCCAACACAGGACTTCATGTAAATCATGCAAATGACCTAACCTATTGGCTTAAGCTATGAAATAGTCTGTAGCTTTGCTCTGTCGGGCTCGAGTAAACCAGACTGTACAAACCACCCAACAACCTCGTTGTCGATGCGGATACCCTTACAAGGGTATTCGCCCTGACTTTTGCAAGTGACAAAAAATAAGTTTAGCTTAAAGGCTGAGTACACCGCGCAAGTCGTGGCTGTGTGTGTTGGCTACACTGACTGAATGGTTGACTAGAGTAGAGAGTGTGTGGGCATTGTCGGTGTGAATACCCTTACAAGGGTATCCGCCCTGGTTTTTGCAAACAACAAAAAACAAGTTCGATTTAAAGTTTAGGTATACCGCGTGAGGCGCGGTTGCGTCTGTGGTTTACATTGACTGAAGGTTGACCAGAGTAGAGAGTGTGTGGGCGCTCGGGTTTGAGGCGCGCATGATTTTTATTTATAGATGACTGAAGAGCCGGCGTGATCGCCAACTTGATTTTGTTTATTTTTTCTGATTAAACTAGGATTAAAAAGATTTTCGTCTTTTGATTGATGCGCTTACCTGTGACCTGTGCGTACGGTCGAAGAACGACATTGACAACGCGGTGGCCTTGAAGTGTTATCAGTAGGTTCGCGCGCCATGTAGTCCTGTTTATTTAGGTGTCCGTTATGCTAGACCCAACCTCAGGCCTAGCACAATTGGTTACGGTATCGGATTTTCATCAAAGAGCTTCATGGATCGAGATCAAGCGGCGGCAAGGGGGGGTATCTGAGTAGTGCAAAGGGGGACCCGATGGGGGCTATCCCCTTGGTTTTATCGTCGGCGGCGTCGGAGTGGTGCTGGTTTTTTCTTTTCCCTCGTTTCGACATATTCTGACGATTAAAAGTTTCTAAAATATTTTTATTATTGTATTATTATTATTTTTATGCGCCAGACGTTTCTTGACTTGGATGTGACACCGGATCTAGAGGCCGTCACGGCGGTCGAGAACCGTGAGCACGTGCCTCCTATGTTGAACCTGCGGGTTCTTTTGTGTTCGGGGTACCGGCGAAATCTCTCTATCCTGCCTATCTTCAAACACGGACCGAAGAGGTCAACGTATGGAGAATGGTGGGGCCCGTGGTCGTGGCTTTCCTCGCTTCCCACTTGGAGAGCGTCGATAGCCTAAAGCAGAAGGGAATTGGAGAACATTCCGAGTGGGGTTGTGGGAAGCAGCAGCGAAGATGGCGGAGGTCGTTGCGGGTGTGTGGTCCGCCGCCCGCCCTCTGTCGAGGGAGTTCTGGGTGTGAGCATGCCCGCTGGGACCCGGAATATGGCGAGTTGTGCCCGGGCAGGATAGTTCGGGGCGCAACAACAGGAGCCGCAGGCCGGGCACCACAGCCAGTCACGGAGCCCTTCACCACTTCGGGTTTCAAAGTTCTAGGTTAAATAGTATCACTAACACCTGCACCAGGGCCCGCCTGCGGATGCCACAGCAGGCCCGCGCCCTCGGTACCACAGTCTGGGCGTGGGCATGCCTGTTGGTGACCCGAAAGGTGGCCAACCCAGCATGAAAAAAGCAGGCCAGAGGGATTCGCATCGTTATTACGGCAAACCGTTCCTCAAACTTGGGTATAGGGGCAAGACACTAATAGAGCTGACAACGAGCGGCTATCCTCCGGAGTCATCTCGAGACCACTGCTATTGTCAAAGAAGCCGGTTGAGCCGGCCGCTGTCGGATGAGGAGCGGAGTGACTGGGCTGTCGGGCGATAGGACTGGGTTACTCCAATTACGAAGTGCTGCGCTAGCAGCGGCGAAAGAGACGGGTAGCGGAGCCAACGAGCGACGGCTAGTGCCAAAAAGGGTGGGATGAACCCGGACGGGATACCGCGCCAGGTGAAGTCAGGAATGGGGAAGGTGAAGACAGAGATGGCGAGGTGAAGGAGAAACGGGCATATCTCGCTCGTTCGTGAATGAATTTTTCTAAGGAAAGAAGCGATTTAGGGGTTTTCGAGGCAGGCGACCTCGAATCCGGCATCAGATTAGCATGAGGATTAGTGTGAAGAAAGGTTAGTAAAGAAAAAGGATGCGCGGAAGATAGCGGAAAGTGAAGGAGTGGGAGAGTGAAATCTGGGTAACTCCGTCATTTCATGACCGATTTTAAGAATCTAAGATGCTAGACTGGGTTTTTGGGGGATGGCGATGGCGAACACGTATCTGCGGTTAGTTCGAGGAGAAAGTAAGTAGCAAGTGAGTTTGAAAGAAAAGGTGTGCGTGGAGATGCTGTGAAGGTGGATATGGCACGTGAGAGAACAAAGTTCTCGCTCGATTCTCAATAAAGTCGAGCGAAGGAAAATACTGATCCAAAGTTCTGAGGCATTGCGAGCATAATGGCAGTGTCGGATTCGACTGAACGTTAGTAATTCGCCCTGGGTCAGTATCAAAAGCTGCGCCGGGAGAAGGAAGGTGGCAAGGTGTTGATGCACCTAGCCTCGTTTTAGCGGAAGATTCATTTGAAGTTTTGAGACGGTTGTCGACCCCTGGGTCAGGGGCAGCAGGCGCAGAGGTTGAAAGTTTGCTCAGAGAGAGAGAGGGAGAGAAAAAGAGAGAGAGATGATCGTAGGTTTGGGCGAAGCAAGGGTGCAGCGACGAGGGGATTGAGGAATGTGACGAGGTGGAATGGGGAGACAACGGTGACAATGAGGAGAGGTTGGAAAAGGAAGGAAAAGCTCACATGCACTTGAAGAAGCCGGATCTTATAGCGGCTTAGTAGCTCACCTTGGATAATGGCTCAATACTTACTCAGTATGCCGGCATGAGGTACCTTGTGCCATTGCTCTTCATGACTGCATGCCACATGGCTACCCGGTCGATCCTGCCTGTAGCCCCGAGGCTAAACGATATACGTTTTTAGTGTGAGCACTTTACACTATGGAATTCGATCCTGTTCTCTCGTACCTCCTTTCAGCGCTCCTGAGTCCCTACCATTTGGATAGTCGTGATGATTTTACAGCTACTAGTATGTGGCGTGTATCCCGATTTATGCAAAATAAGATATTTTTGTTAAATAAAAGGCATATTCGTGCCTCTTTTGTCTGCTATTCGTATCTGGCCAACATGGCGACCAGATGCAATGGAACCAGAGTGCTAGCAAAAAGGAAGGAGACGCAGCAAGAGAGACTGGGGAGTCAGTAAGTTGCGAGGGCATGTACCTAGTCTACATGGCGGTCTGCATAATCGTGATCTGTATGTACTCTGGTCACTGCTAACGAAGATTGTATAACTATATTCAGGATATTGAGTATTGAGGAAGAGTAGGGTTGTTCCCCCCCCTCCTACAAGCAGTGCACCTGTTTCCAGGTGTGGTGTGTGCATGCTGATTATTCCTTGGATGCTGCTATGCGGACTAGTGATATCGTGCGTCTAGGCATCCGATTGCACACTACTAATTGTTGCGTTGCCCAGTGGTTAAACGACTGCCTTGAGTTGTGGGTAAGACTGGTTCGGTGCATAGCTACGAACCTTGACTAAGAGATGGTGCTACTGCCGTATTTGATTAGAAGGGGGCCGATGACGTGGCTTGAAGTAGTGACGAGGCTTTAGAGAGGGGGTATTGCTGCAAACGGGAGGATCATCTGGAAGTCAACGGTCAGCAGTCTAACTTCTGATTGACCAAGCTACTGTGCATTTTGGTCGCCATTGCGGGGCCCTCAGGCGCATGAAGATCGCAAGGCCCTCTCCTGCGAGTTGAGTCTGTCTCATTCATGTATCTCGAGAGCTTGAAACCCCTCCCCTCCATCTTTCTTAATCTAAGTATAATCCTGGTTACGAGAGAAAGGCAGCACGCGGGATTGCAACCCGTAGGACCGCAGCAAGAACTGAGGAGGAGTTTTGGAGGCAGGGAATTGAGAGGTAAGCATTGCTTTCCCTCTATAGACCCGGTTATAACCCCTATCTGGATGAGAGAAAGGTTGTATTGAATGTGTTT
The DNA here is from genome assembly GCA_003427395.1 of Chara braunii. Lineage (NCBI taxonomy): Eukaryota > Viridiplantae > Streptophyta > Charophyceae > Charales > Characeae > Chara > Chara braunii. Next base: position 5,239,301 of record BFEA01000024.1, on the reverse strand, counting down.
GACTGGGTCAACCCAAGGCTGGGAAAGTCTCCATAAGATTGGAGGGCCCAGTGCTATGTTTATTTTTGATTGCCTGAAGGACCAGATAGGTTGACATAAGATTGGGTGGTCTGGTTGCTGGGACTGGCGAGGGCTGCATGTGTTTGACTTTCAGGGACTAAGCATTTTTTCATAAGATTGGATGGCTTGGTTGCCTTGTTTCTTTGAGTTTTCATATATTTTATTAGTTCTGAAGGACAGTTCGGCATGTTTCATAAGATTGGATGACCCTGACTCTCTATTGTTTATTTTGAGGGAAAAATTCAGGCAAAGGACTGGACAGGTTCCCATAAAATTGGGTGGTCTGGTTTGGAGCTGCGCATATGCTGGAACAAAAATGTTGAAATTGTTTATATTATATACTACTATATTTATGAACAGGTTAATCAGACATTTTTCCATAAGATTGGATGGTCTGACTATAACTTATCACCAACTGAAGAGAGTATGAATTAAAAATAAAGTTGTGGTAAGAAGGGACAGGTTGAACCTTGATCTAAGATGATCGGTTCAGTCATATGTTATCTTAAAAGACAAAGTACAGACAATTATATATAACTTGGATACTTAAATAGTTCAGGGCGACTAGGCTGGCTAACCTAGTCATGTGCCCAAAGAAGAGAAACGTAGTAGTGCCCTATGTTTGTGTATATTCTATGACTAAGCTAGACAGGTTTCCATAAGATTGCAGTGGGTGGTGTGGTTTTATGCCTTATGTAAGTTGGGTATAAAAGACAAATCCGTGAGAGACTACGAACGATTGTTTGACCAGTTTGACTTGGGGTTGGTGAGAGTACTTACCTTTGTGACTTGAATAAATAAAACACAATGTAGTTGAGGATTAATCTCACATCACACTACATTGCCTCAACATAGTGAGAAAACCACATATGGTCTCCGCCATACCACAGACCTTCTACCTCTGTTCAGTCTGTTTTTTTAGCAGACACACACTTCTATTTATATATATAAAAAAAAAAAATGTTGCGTAGCTCTCTTCGTCTCGAGGGACGATGTGAGCCACGTTACCTCCTGCTATCTTTCTACAGAAAAATATTATTATTATAAAAATTCATTTGAAGCAAAAAGGTGGCGAAATTCACAAAAAAAAAATGTATATAGACGAAAAAACGAGAAAATGAAGAAAAAAGAAAATAAGAATGTCTATAAAAAAAGTGCGGCAAGTCCTCTCGTCACATCGGCGAGTCGGGTTCCCGATAGTAGTACGAAAAACTCAGTAGAAAAAACTTCAATGCTGACGCGCGGCTCCGGTTTGCCCAGGCATATCTTGCAGATCTGTCCAGACGTCCAGTAATCCGATCGAACCTCAGCATGACAAAAACTCAGGATAGTCTGTGTAACGGAGATCATCGTATTCCGAGCGTATCTCAGTGCCCCTGTCTTCTGGAACAGAGTCCACATGACCCGTTTTCGCTGGCATACGATAAAGGACAAGCAGTGGTCCTCCATCATTCCCATCCATCGTAGCACTGGGTGATTTTTTGAACCATCTGAGGCCAGATGCCTCCCAATTTTTTCGCCACCATCCTCAAGGCAGTAAGGATTACAGAGGTCGGGAATCCGGACCCTTTCAGTTCTCTGTGAAAAGTAATAACTGAAAAGGGTAAGAGTGCCGGGTAATTTTTGTTTGCGTTGATACGATATAGGGTCCCTATTAGGTTAGCCAGTTTTTGTTCTTTTGGTCCAAAAGAGGCGAAGGACCTGGTAACCATATATCGTGGCGCAGTTGGTTCATCCCAGATACTTTCTGAGTTTTTGAATTTATGCATAGAGATGATTTCCGCAAGGCTATCGATAACAAACAGTTTAGTTTTCAAGAATTCTGCGATATTCGAGTCGTGGCCGGTTCGTTCCAAACGCAGATCTCGATGGTAGCAAGAGCTGATTTTTCCCATAACTGTAGAAGCATCTTGTTCATCACCCTTATATAAGTCGATAAGTAAGAGATCGTCAACATATCGTTTCCCAAAAAGTGCCTTAGCATCCTTTCCGAGGCTTCTCAGGAACTGGTTTTCTGCGTACATGCAGACCAGGCTTGCTTGTCCATCCATTGATATACCTTTGTCTTGTCTGAGTCTGCATGATTTAAAAAAGCAGTGGGATAATGTGAAGGAGACCAGTTTCTCGAGGTCAGATAGGTGAAGTGATTTTCATCCGAATTAAACTAGGATTAAAAGATTTCATTTTTTTTATTGGTTCACTTGTCCGTGACTTGTGCGCTCACGTGGAGGATGGCGGTGACGACAGTGCGGCGTTAAGCAATGGTCAGAGTATGCGAGAGGATAAGTGCGTGGAAGGCGTGGAGTTTGGCGGCCGTGGATTTAGTGGGCAAGCCAAGGAATGACTTTGATACCTTTTTATAGGCCCACGCGCCACATAGTACCCGCTTATATATATTACCGGTAGCCCTAGGCTTAACCGTGGGCCCAACATTAATGGTTATAGTGTTAGAGTTTTATCCAGGAGATTAAAGGATCGAGACCACCAAGCAGCGGCGTAGGAGCATTGGAACAGCGTAAAGGAACCAAGGGATTGAGGACTTGGAGAGGTTATCCCTCATGGTTTTGCTATTCGCGGGGAAGCTCGGCGGAGCCAAGACGGCATTAGCATTCCCCTTTTTTTTCTTTCCCTCGCCGTGCGGTTTTGCTGTTTTTTTTTAATTATTATTAGTGTTTTATCCTTATCCTTATTATTATTATCATTATCCTCGTGTCTTACTCTTTTTTTTAAGCCGGGCGTGACACCGGGACCGATGGTGGTCAACGTGCATGCAAACCAGTGGCTGATTAGCCCTCGAGGCGGAAGAGCTTGAGCGGTTTGCGCCTTTGTGGGTGCACGACCCACCAGCCGCGATCTGTTGTGAGAGGATTGAGAGTGAGCATGCCCGTTGGGACCCGAGAAGTGGAAAGTTGTGCCTGGGCGGGGCAACCCAGGGCACAGCAGCCAGGGCCGCAGGCAAGGGCACTAGGGCAGTGGGCGTAAAGCCGAGGTTGCTGCTCACGTGGGACCCCTTCTCCATTTCGGTCTTCAAACTTCCTAGTTGAATATTTGTACTACCACCAAGATCCGCTTTGCATGGGACCGCGCTATAGACTTGCAGCAGGCCCGTGCCCCCGGTTTCCGTGTTTAGCTATCTGTGTGTCGGTTGCCCTTTGGGGGGCCGAGGACGGTGAACTCTGCTTGAGCAGAACTGGCCAAAAAAAAACTCAAGTGGAGGACTCCAGTGATACCGACGTGCAAACCATTCGTCGGACTTAGGCTATAATGGCGAAAGACTAGTCGGACCGCGGTAGTAGCTGGTCTTCTTCGGAGTTCCTCGAAGCGCTAGGGTTGAGTGCCTGGTCTTCTTCGGAGTTCCTACAAGCGCTGGGGTTGCAGAAGTTAGGAGCGTCGGGAGGTGCTGACCAGAAAGGACAGCGATGATGTCGAAGTTGGCAGGGAGGAGGAAGGCAGATCGGTGTGGGCATCAGAGACGGAGGGAATGGCTACCGAGACGGGGTAAAAGAGAGAAGGGGAGAGAACACGAAACTGGGAAAGAGGGAGTAGATCTGGCGTGAATTCGCGCCGGGTGCATTCGAGGAATGAGGTGCCGAAGAAGACGAAGACGATGAGCATAAACGTGAAGGAGGGGTCTTCTCGCTCGTTTACTAATGAGAATGGACGAACGGAGGATCGTTTTCAACATTTTAGAATAGGACGAATTCGAATATGTTAGTTTGCGAAGAAAGTTAATGGAGTTGAAGTTAGATAGGAAAAGTGTTGCGCGAGGATATGGAGGAAGGGAGAAAGAAGAGGGGGAAACAGGCGTATTTCACTCGTTTGTGAACGGTTTTTAGCGAGGGAGGAGACAAATTGGGGTTTTTCAGGCATCGCGCGTCTAATGATGAACTCGGATCGGTCAAAAGGTGAACACATCTTACGGTCCGACTAGCGGGAGCTGCACCCGAAAAAAAGGTTGGCAAGGTGCCGATGCACCTAGCCTCGTTCTAGCAGAAAATTCATTACGATTTTATTCATCTTACGGGTAGAAAACTCTTTCTCTCCCGCGTGTGTAGCGTTGGACAACTCCTTAGTCCGTACGCAAACCGGGATTTATTTCCAATATATATGACCATTGCGGTCTATTTGCCTATGTACTGCGGAAGTTTCCCCCTTTTTTTGCACATCGGCAGGTTGTTAAGAGGATGCACTTACCTGTGTCCAAGAGGAAGATACATGTATATATGTACAGAAAGGAGAGGAGGCGAACATCTCTATCGCATCCTACTCGCAGCGCTCGTCGACGAAGCATAGCATAACGAGTGCCCGTACGAAAAAGACGGAGGGGTGCAAGCCTAGTTAGTAGAATCAGAGATGTAGAATGAGCTGACAGTCAGGCTGCGGGCCAGACTGCGATAGTTTCGACACGTATCTTCCCATGTTCTAGCGGAAGATTCGTTCTCATTTTGCAGTTGGTGCTCTCTAATGGATCGCGTTCGTGCCCATAAGGGGGCTCTTTAACTCATCCTAATAATGTCATGTTGATGATCCTCCTCTCCGTAGCTGCGCTTTCCCCAACTTCGTATGAACCTGGCCCTGTTAAGCGGTCAAGTACGTTGTTGACAGAGTGAGAAGGGACAATGCAGGGGATCCACGACCACGGAAAGGGAGGGATCGAAGACAAACACGGTCTGAAGGAGCAGGAGGGAGCACAGCAAGCAGACGATTCATTTTCAAATTGTATGCGGAGGAGTAAGGATCGAAGCCTCGTAGCTGTGTGCCTTAGTTGTGATCGTGAAGGTTGTCATGCGCATTTTTCCTTGTGATCGCTAGGAACCTCCCCTTCTTTGGGCTCGCAGTGGATATTCGGCGCTCAGGATTTTTTTGACCTTAATTGAAGCCCTGCAAAGTTCATTGCGTTCATACACTGAGGATTGATGCGCATGACAACCTTCACGATAACAATTAAGGCACACGACTACGAGGATGGTGATGTGAGGACATGTACCTGGTCACGGCGGCGGTCTGCACTATCGACGTTTGCATGCACTTTGGCTGGCGCTGCTGTCCGTGTGTTTCGGATCGGGGACCGTGCCGATGGCTGAATTGCTGCTGCTAAGAACCATGTCGGAGTCGTACTACCATGAAATGCAGGCGAAGCACGAGCGGTGTTGTTGTTGTTCTTAACAAAGGTGTGACTGCCGTGTTCATATTCTGGTTGTTGTTTTTCTTAACAGAGGTGTGACTGCCGTGTCCATATTCTGGTGTTGACGGGCTACAAGGAGCTCGCTAACAGTTCATAGAACATGTCTGTGTTATTTCAACAACCATTTTTGTCCACCTTGAGAGTGTTGTTGCACGCGACACTGGACATCGCTGTAATGGTCGTGTACGGACAGTGTTCTTTAGCTACATACACTGTTTTTACTACGTAAGTGCGACATTTCGTCTGCAATAACGACGCAGCTCCTTCCAGGCTGCGTAGCGGCAATTTAGTCAGGGGTAGAAGCGGTGTGACCTTGGGGAGTGGTCAAACTGCGAAAGAAGGCTCATTCTTGCAACTTGGAGGACCGTAAAGGGGTCTTCGCCGCAATTTGGAGGGTCGTCAGGAAGTCTAACCGTTGATGGTTTTATTTCAATTGGTCGAGCTGCTGCGAAATTTGGCCGCCATTGTGGGCCCCTCAGGCATCTGAAGGATTCAAGGGCCTCTCACATGAGTTTGAGTACACCATCCTTGGATATGAGTGACGTAAATCTTCTCCTTCTGCCCTTCTTACTCTAAGTCTAGTCTATTGGTTTTGAGAGGAAGGCGGTAGGCGGGATTGCAACCCGTAATCCATGTCAAGGTCTTTGTGGGAGGTTGCCCAACAGACTGCGGGAGCTCTGCCGGAACCTAGGCGAGGTTCTGAAGGCAGAGAACTGAGTGGTAATATTCACCCCCTTCTATAAACCCAGATAAAACCCTTACTTGAAGGCGGGAGGAAGGTGGTTTTGCTTACGATTGACTTGGTTAACTGAAGGTTGGGCTTAGTTTGTAAGTTGAATGCTCCCTGTGGTATATTTATTTTTGACTGCCTGGAGGACCAGACTTTGTTCCTAAGTTGGATGGTCTAGTTGCTCTAATTTACGAAGGTTGCCTTTGTTTAAATTTTTAGGGACCAAGTTTTGTTTCTAAGTTGAATGACTTGTCCGCCTTGGTTTATTTTGGGTTTTTTTCAGTAGGACTGAACTTTGTTTCTAAGTTGAATGACCCAGTTTCCTTATGTTTCTTTATTATGAGTCTGAACTTTGTTCCTAAGTTTGATGACCCAAACTTCTTTTTTGTTTATTTTGAGGGAATCAGGAGAAAGATCATACTTAGTTACTAAGTTGAATGGTTTGGTCTGGAGCCACACACATGTTGAAAGCAAGAAATAATTATATCTATACTCTATTATTATTTTAATTATGAACAGGTTAGTCAGACTTTGTTTCTAAGTTGAATAGTCTGACAATAGCTTATCACAGAATGAAGAGAGTATTAATTAAGAGTATAAATTGGTGGTAAGAAGGAGTAGGTTGAATTTTGTTTTTAAGTTGAATGATTTAGTCTTATGCTACCTCAAAAGACTAAGAGCAGAAAGATGTATATAACTTGGCTACTTTAAACAGTTCAGGGTGATTAGACATTGTTTCTAAGTTGAATGACCTAGTCATATGCCCAAAGTAAGTTGTTTGTGTTTGTGTATATTCAATGGTTCAACTAGACTTTGTTTCTAAGTTGAATGATCTAGCTTTACGCCTTATGTAAGTTGGTTATAAGGGATAAATCATTGAGAGACTATGAACTATTGTTGACAAGGTTCAACCTTGGGACTAGGTGAGAGTACTTACCATTGTGGTTTAGACTTGCATGTGGCTAGGTGAAAGTTTTACTTCGTCTGAGTGTCAGTTTGATAGACAGTTGTTTTAGTTGCTCGAAAGTGCTATAGTTATAGGAGTGAGTTCGATTCGTGCATTTTTTTTAACTAACTTGTTTTTACTTAGGTCAATTATCGCATTAGTTCAATTCCTGCATTTTTTTAGCTAACTTGTTTTTACTTAGGTCAATTATCGCATTTTATCATTTATTTTACTTGGTTTTGTATAAGTTTTGGAAAACTACTTTCTCTACGGGAAGCGCTGCCAAAATTTCTAAAAAACCAAGAAGTTAGTCATATTTTGATTTTTCAAAGCTCAAACTTTTGTCTAAGTTTATATGTGGATTAGTAGAAATCTAGGAAGCCTTCTTTTCTAGGGGAAATGTTGCCTGGATTTTTGCTAATCCAGGGACTTAGACAAAATTTTACTTTGGAAAGTTAGAATCGTTTCAGATTCTGTATTTAACTTTGTATAAATTTTGGAAAGACACCTGTGTATCACCCACGGTCATGACTGCAGGCAATTTTACCGCATGCGGTCATGGTCATGCCCACGGAGGTCAACCGCAGGGGCCAGGTGAGGCAAAAAAAAAATGTCATTTCTAATTTCTAGAATACTAGGCAAAAAATAAAATAAAATGGAGTTGTGCGGTTTAAAATTCCCTACATCCCTATATTTGTTTTTTTGGATTTTTATGTTTTTTGTGATAAAAATAAATAAAAAAAAAAAAAACAAGTCTTAAAATCAAAAGAAACAC
>BFEA01000024.1:5219243-5231456 GCA_003427395.1 Chara braunii | reverse complement strand
TGTGTGTGTGTGTGTGTGTGTGTGTGTGTGTGTGTGTGTGTATGTGTGTGTGTGCATGTGTGTGTGTGTGTATGTGTGTGTGTGTATGCGTGCGCGCGTGTGAGCGTGTGTGTGTGTGTGATGATGTGTGTGAACACATATTGCAAACATCTCTGCACAGTAAAAATCATGCACCATACCATCGTAACACTTCAGGAGGAGAATACGCATCTGAGTGGAGTCGAGTCCAAAGGTAAGGAAGGGAGAACAACGAAACACAGGCTACAGACAACAAGACAACACATATGTTGGAGGGCATGGGGGGAGAGGGAGGGCAGACAACACTCAAGCAACAGACACGGCAAGCAACAAAAAAATGACCAAGGGCTGGAAGGCACGAGGGATATAGGACGGTAGACAACAATAAGCACGCAAGGCAGACAAATCATAAAAAAAGTAAAGTCCATAAAAGTTTCGAAGACTGGAAAAAATAAAAACTACAAACTGATGATGAAAGATTGTTTCGTCATAGTTGCACCGATTCATCAGGAGGCTGAACCCTCGAGAACCTGCGGAATGCCCGTATTGATGGTTTGGAACTTTGGGTTATGCGCTCTTTGACCCTTGTTGAAGGCAGACTGTCCCCAAGTGGAACATAGCAGAGGGCAACAACTTTGCGGAGCACCAGGCAACACAGTAGAGGTAACACGGCTGCACAATGCCAAAAACGACTGCAAGGAAAGACACGGCACGCAGGACTTACAACACGGCAACCAAGCAGTGAAGCACCAAGCAACACCACCAAGACAACCACACTGCAAAGGACGACAGGGCAAGCGGACACATAACAGAGCAACCATGCTGTGAAGCACAAGGCAACACCAACACTGCAACCGAACGACACGGTGTGCAAGCAAAGGACACGGAAGGAATGACCAGCGGAAGGGCATTGGGGCAGCGGAGCAGCGAAGCGCAAGGCAACACCACAACCCAGTCACACCACACATCGAAGACAACAACTTGCCAAGAACGACCTGCGAGGCAAGTGGGAGTGGCAGCAAGGAAGTGGTGGAGCATAGACGAGGTCGTCCACACATCCAACACGGAGCAAAGCAGCACATCATTTACTCACATCACGGGTGAACCCCACAGACTGTTGGTTCTCACCACCTACTGAGTCAGGGAGACACTCCGACGAGCATCCGTCATCACCTATAGACAACACAAACATCCCGAACTGAGCGTCCCCCATAAGAGTGCAGTAGGCACTCCTAACGAGGAACCACCGATTGTTTGGCACTATTAAGTGTGCTCAGTTTGGGTAAGCAAAAACACTTAGAAAAAGATCAGGGGCAGGACAGACAACAACAGGAAAACAGACAAACAGACAACTGATTATGTGTGTATGTGTGTGTGTGTGTGTGTGTGTCGGGGGGAGGGGAGGGAGGACCCCTCCCCCACCAATCAATCAATCAATCAATCAATAAATCAATCAATAAACCAATCAATAAACCAATAAACCAATCAACTAATGAATCAATCAACCAATCAACCAACCAATCACTCAATCAGTCAATCAATCAACCAATCAATCAATCGATCAATCAATCAATCAATTTATCGATCAATCAATCTATGAATTAACTAGGCTGTTTTCCCGGGCGCCCGGGCACCCAACTTCTGCCCGGGTACACGCCCGAGTGCCCGGGACCGCCCGGGCGTGAGAATCTTCCTAGTGAATTAATCAATTTTTTTTTATTTTTTTTTTCACACACTTAAAACCACCCCCCCGAAAGAGGGTGGGGTCGGTGTTCCGGAACCTCAATCCACAACCCCTTTCCCCAACCCCCTCTCCCCTCGGCCGTGGTGGGCCGCCGAAGATCGCGACCGCTGCGGTCAGCCGCGGGGGATTCATAGAATGACACTTCTCTAGAGGAAGTGTTGTTGAAATTTGGACAAATCTAAGGAGCTGGTTAAATTTTGCCTCGATAGGAACCCAAGTTTTATTTCGATTTTTCTATGTGATTTAGTATAAATATGGGAAGTCTACTTCTCTAAAGGAGATGCTGCCCAAATTTTTACTAATTCGGGGAGTTAGACAAAATTTTACTTTCTAGTGTTAAAGACCATTTCGATTTTCATATTCGAACGAGTATAAATTATGAAAAGGTATTTTTTCTACAGGAAGTGCCAACGAATTTTTTTTAGTTTAGAGTAGTTAGGTTATATTCCGATACAAAATATTATGGTGATCCACCCTATGCAGAGAAGATGTTCTCAAAGATCTTACTTTCCTTTAGCATTTGCTTAGAGGTAGTCTTAGACTTAGTTATGGGAGGATTTCAGTGAGGCATGGTATGGAGATTATTCTTCATATACTTATAAGCTTAGTTTGGGCATTTGACCTGTCATGTGTTACATGTCCTCGTTGAACATTTCGATTAAAACAACCATTTTGTCAAAGCGAACATATTATATTTTTTTGAACGAAATTAAAATTGAGTTTTTGGGTCGAGATCCAGTCCAAATTTTTGGCTCCTGGGGTTCCGGCATTCCCAGAACACCGGACCCCCTAGATGTATCTGGCCTCAAGCTGCGACTAGACACAACTAGGGCGTCCGACGTTCTAGGAATGCCGAACCCCCAAGAGCCAAAAATTTAGACCGGATTTCGGTCCAAAAACTCAATTTTAATTTCGGTCAAAAAATATAATATGTCCGTTTTGACGAAATGGTTGTTTTAAGGACTGAACTAGTTTCAACTTGATCCCACAAGGATCATCTTCTGTTATTACCGATAATAAGTCGGTTGCCGACTCGTCGTTTACAATTCAACTCTAATTCACTTTCGCTACTCAACCTGAAATTTTTAGACCTGTGGTTTAAATTGTTTTGTTGGGGTTTTTACGTGAACTTTATTAAATGGTAATTTAACAATGATACTGAGTATTTTATTATGGAAGGTTGGACAAAGGTTGAGGTTTACGTGGCTAAAGCGAGAGGTGTGAGCGCAGAGAGTGGTTGAAGTTTGTCTCGTGTAATGTGTGGATTTTTTGTTGAATCTTCAATGTGATTGCATGTATGTTTGTGGTTCGGACTCTCGATTTGATTGCCTACGATCACATATATATGGTTGAAGGGAGTTTCACTGTGATTGTGAGAAGTGATCGTCTTGCACTTATAACTCTCTATATGTATATACCTGTGTATATACTTCAAGTGTCTGCGCGGCGTAATTATAGTTGGACGTTGGAGTCCGTTGCAGCCGTCAAAGTCAAACCCCTTGATTTATCTCCAGGCCCTAGATGATGGAGCTCCTCTCGAGGGCAATAAAACTCGATTGCCACAACGCGCAGGAGACTGTGTACCGCCCACCCTCCGCAGGGTGCAGAAGAGGGTGTGGTTGTCTAACGTCGAGAGTTTAATCCCTCAAGGCGCGTGTCAACTTTCATTTGAGTGTCGAACGCGACCCTCGAGACCATCGAGGGCCGCGTGATTGTGGGTACTACATAGTACTCCATCGTTGCGACTGCTTGCGTATGCTTGCATGGCTAGTCAATATGAGAAAGCTTTGATTCCGAGCGGTTTTAAGTCTCTTGCTCGACGCCTAACCAATTTTCGTGCCGAAAGATTATTGGTTGGATAGTGAAGGGACTAGGAGTGTTTGTGTGTGTGAGTAATTTGATTTTATGTTTTTAGCGTGCTGTAACGCGCTATGTATCACCCGCGGCTGCAGCCGGGGGGTCAAACTCGGCGGGAGACTGTGATCACGGTCGCCGCGGCTCCGGCTGCGGTTGTGTGCGGCCTCGACTTTAAAAAATAAATTGAGACTTAAAACAATTATGAAAAAACAAAATGAAAAATATAATGTTGTAGATCATTTCAAAATCTACATTGCGCAATTTTTTTTTTTACTTCGTCTTTGAATTTTAAAAATTCAAGAACTAATTTTCCTGAGGCAAAAAATGTTTTTTTTAATATAAGAAAAATTATGAAACTTATGTGTTTTTCATTTCAAATTCAGTGAAGTTTTTTTATATGACCACAATGCAAAATTTGTTCATTTTATTTTTCTACATAACATTTTTTTGTTTTCCAAAACTTTTTGATTTTTTTTTTTTTTCATGGCCGCGGGGTCGTAGCCTAGACTGCAACCGCGGCCTCGGCCGCCTCTTAGGGGGATTCATAGGTAACGCGTGGTAAGAAGGATGTGTCATAGTCGACCGACGACGAATCCCGCTCGAGACTTCAACCCCCCGATGCGTCAGTTCACGTATGGATCCGATAAAAGGCGTGGTACCGCGCGTACTCCCTATGCTACAACGTACGAGAAATGCCCTTGGCTGGGCCACCTCCGCGATTGCAAATGAATAGCTTTCGCATGTGGTTCAGTAGCTCGGCGGGGATGGCTGGTGCACTCGGCCGGAACGGCGACGGAAGCTCCATTGCACTACGATAGAAGGATAAGGTCTGCACCAAATCCTGCGTGACGAGGCCGTGTGGGTCCCCCCGCGGGACCGATGCGCTCGGCGTCGTAACCACCCCATAGACCAAAAACATAAAGATACCATGCCATCGCCCAGTCCCAACATACAACAACCATGAGCTACCCCTTGGGTGGTGTGCAAACAATGTTTGTAATAACTTACCTGCGTCATCCCAAGGAGGTGTGTGTCCAACCGTGAGTCACTCTAATGCCCTGCCGGTGTTACTTTCTTACTTGAAATAAGAGAAAGTCCTATACGTTGCGAGAGTTTTATGCTCTAAGAAATGCATCCAATTCCGTTTGTATGTAAGATATGTTACTTTTTTATAGGGAATAAGAGAAGTCCTGTATGATGCGAGAGCCACATGCTCGACCATGCTCCTATTGGTGATCCGTAATGCATACAATTTCACAAAGTTTACCTATGGAAAGGAGCATATCATAGGCTTTCTGCAAGAGAAGAGAGTTTCTCATGTGGTGGAGTCATCGAACAATGCTTTATGCTAATCGATGGGGCTTTATCAAGACATCAAATGCCCAGATCCGATGAACATAAGGTGCAAGGAACGTGAATGAGGCGAAAATAAGAGATGTTGGGTATGTGCCTCATGCAGATTACTAAACGAAGATGCAATTAGAAGGTGATTAAACTATAACAAGATACCATTGGATCCCTATGATGGGCAGCTAACAGTTATGCATATCCCTCGAGAACTTACCAAAACGATCGTCATCTCTATGGGATGAGACCGATGGACAAATATGGTGGCTATTTTCTACAGGGCTATGGTGGGAATCTTGAATGACTAAATTGCAGAAAAGTTGGTGGTCTTGATTTGCGATGTTCCCATTGAGGGACCAGTGGTAAGGGACGAGAGCGAGGTTGCTCATAGAGTAAGAGTTTTTGTTAGGCAGCACTTGAACCGCGTGAGAAGGATAGTGGAGGGGACCTTGTAAGGGCGTCCCCCGAGACACATGTGGGCTGAAAGCTTGCGATATGATGTTATGGTTTCTTCTGTGGCCACACCGTTTTTATAGCGACCTTAAGGAAATGTGTGGCAGTAAATGGAGGACTGAGGAAATGTGCGCATGAACGCAATTGTGCGTCAGCCGAGGCGTCGAGTGAAAAATTAACGAATGAACAGAAAGCAAATGTGCCCAATCGATAATCAATAAGCGAACAGACTGAACACAAAGGAGTGCAAGAGCAAACATTGCGTCTGTACAGAACAAGACTAAATGAGTGCATTGATGTGGTGGTGCAACATCGAATCAAACATCTTAGAATAGCACAATAAACTCAATGACTGAACGGTTGGCGCGGGTGGAATCAAACAATCCTAGCATAGCATAATAACTTGAGTTGAAAAGAAAAAATAGATGGTTCAATGAATGAGCTTAGTGGCCGACCAAAGAACGAATGAAATGAAGGAGATGAAAAAGCAAACGAATGGACTAAGACCGACTGACTCACTGAAGAAATGGAATCAGCGAAACGAGCGAAAAAAATAAATGAAAAATAACAAAAATAACTGAATGAAATGAAAGAAATGAAGGTCAAGAAGGAACAATTGTGTAAATTGACTGACGAAATGAACGACATGAAGAAAGAAATGAAATGGGACAAATGAGTCGAGAGAGTAATTGAAAGCCTCAAATGAATAACATAAGTGAAAGGAATGAAATGAAACGAAGATGCAGTAATAAACATAGTAGGAGACCTAATCTTCACAAATCACAAACACCGAACAACCAACTGCACTTTTCTGGTAAAACGGAAAAATAAAAGTAGAAATGTATTTCAAAAACTTAACGCACTGTGAGGCTGCTGATATTGGTTGAGTGCAAAATGCATGTGCCTGCTACTAGGCTGCTAGTGACACACCCAAGTTGTTCATGGTCACATCTGGCTTGGCTTACCTGGACCTTCCAAATAAAATAACATGGGGAAGTAGAACCAAGCACGGCCATCTTTCAATGACAACTCGAAGCCGTAAGGCTGCAGAGCTTCAGAGACAAGCCGTCAGGCCCGGTATTGTCCCTCGACAATTACACAACTCCCTATGTGCAGAATTCTACACACCATGTTGCTTCCGAGATCTTGTCGCGGGACTTTCCCTCCACTCCTAGGCTAGCCTTTGTGCCTGCCCTGATGACCTCTCACATCTGATTTTGACGCTTTCATTGATTGCTTTGTTTCGTGGTGGTGACATACATTTCTTCCTGAGGCGTCTCGACTCTGGAAAGTGGCATGAGCCTACAGAATGCAGAGTTTTTTTTTTTTTTTTTTCTCCCCCATACAAAAGACCCCCCTTGTTAGGATGGGATAAGTCTACTATGACCCATATTCCATATGTTGTTTGTGGTCGTGGTATTGCCTTGAAGCCTCTGCTACATACTTCCTGCCTTGTTGTGTTGCTCTTTGACATCGATAGCCATCATGTGGGCTTTGAAACAGCCAGCTTTTGCGTTTCTTTCACTGTTCAGCATGACTCTCACTACATCACAGAATTTTCAAATTTTACGAACAAGGTGGTTGCATAAACACACGTCTTTCTGTCTGGCCAACGATGCACCCGGATCAGAGTCTGTGAACCCAATGAAACCAAACAGTTCTTGGAAAGTAGCAGCCTCGTGCGCACCGCGAGGTGCTGGGATGGATGGGCATGGGTTCGCTGGCGTAAATTCATTCGAGCGGAAACGTAGGAAACATCGCAGCACTGTAGCAATGGCTGGTCGCATGCGCACGGCATCTTCCAGAAGCACTGGCGCTTCAAGAATATTCATGCCTTCTCCCAATAAGATGCGTACCACATGGGTAGCTATGCGATGCACGGTGGATTTGCAAACTGCCAACAACGATTCATGACACTTCAGCGACACAGACACATCCATCATCTGAAAGGGATATATAGTATCTAGCACCATAACTTCATACGGTACCAATGGGCCTAGCTCAGTTGACAAACCCCTAAACTGTTGTAATACAGAATCAAAATCTCTTTCCAAACTACTAATTTGAAGAAAAGTCTCATTATACGATACAAGAGTAATTAACTATTTGAGTACTTAAATGACAAACAAGATATATGAACTCTAAATCTGAATCCAGATACCTTCCAACGAAGAGAATGGCATTATTTTTCTGAATTGCCTGGCGCCGGTCATCAGTT
Organism: Chara braunii; assembly: GCA_003427395.1. Taxonomy (NCBI): domain Eukaryota; kingdom Viridiplantae; phylum Streptophyta; class Charophyceae; order Charales; family Characeae; genus Chara; species Chara braunii. Next base: position 5,223,819 of record BFEA01000024.1, on the reverse strand, counting down.
CAATGATAATAGCTAAAGGCCGTCGCCATTTCCCAAAAAAAAAAAAAAAAAAAAAAAAAAAAAACTTCACACAGTCCCAACCCGACGGATATTCATCGTTTTTTTTATTTATTTTTTTCAAACCATCTCTTCCGCCAAATTTGAGACGCCTGTCTTACCATGCAGCATTGCACCGGGGCCATTTCCCACTTGTCGAGGTTTTATTACTGCTGGTTTCAAGAATATGTATGTGGCTCCCTGCCAGCCGATCCAAAAATCTTGCGCCCACACTGTGACCACGTTGAGAAAAAAAATACACGAAACATAAACTAAACCCCCACGAGCGGGCCAAAGGCCCGGGGGCACTGACGTCTGTATACACCTGCTGCTTGCATTGTGGAATTCTGCGCGCATTTTTGCTGAGGGAACTAGATCGAAGTAATTGAAATCTATGACGGATCAAACTGTATCTGTGAGTGACGAGATTGTGACCTCTTCTTAAATCAGTTTTTCTTTGTGGCGGTTCCGGCACATGCACATAATTTCCGAGAATGCAAATGCTGCCCAGCCCCACCTGAGGTGCGAAACGTCACTCAAATTTCAAACATTAAAACATGAGGTGCGAAACGTCACTCAAGTTTCAAACGGTCTAACCGATGAAAGAATGAAACAAACAACTCGATCATGTCCACTGAGAACTCTTGTCTGTCTGTTTAGAACCTCTACCTCTCGTGTAACAACAGATCCAACAGCCCAGCCGGCCGGGCAGGCAGGGCGGGGCGGGGCGGGGCAGTGGCGGTGGCGGTGGCGGGGGGAAGCTGCATGGTGAGAATCTTGTTGGGAGCAAAACAAAATTCTGGTAAACTGTCATTGTTTCCACATCTCTCGATTCGTGGCGGCGGTGGGCAAGTTGGAATCAAACAGAACCGGTTATTTTCTTATTTTTTGGCAAATTTGCTGGACAATGAGTGTACTTTGTGGGAAAAAGAAAACGTACCCACAACCTTTTCTCGACAAAAAACAAACACACACGGAAAAATGATGACCTCTCTCACACACGAAACGGAGATGCCCTCTGCCTTGTGGAAGGTGTGTGCAATCTGACACGAACAATACCAGAAAGCTCTGGCAAGTACCATCTGGCCTATAGCCCCCAAACTGTTGAAATACAGACCTGAGCTCGAACTCCAACAGAAGCCGACGAGTGAAATACTACAACATCAATTTGGGCGAAGACGGTAGTGCGAGTACATGACCGTACGTTGTGTCCAGGTGAAGACAGTAGCGCGAGTATATGACCTGTTACGCATCTGCCAGAAAGCTCCGGCAAGTACCCGCTGGCCTATTGCCCAAACTGTTGAAATACAGACCTGAGTTCGAACTCCGACGGAAGCCGACGAGTGAAACACAGCCCTATTCCGCATTATCTACGGCTGGTCAATTGCATGATAATATATCAAAAAGCTGAGCCGTAGCCATTTATTAAAAACAGAAAAAGCTACTAGGGCAAAAAGCATAATTCCACTCAAAGCGTGCGGTCAGGAGAACTCCTCAACAAACTCAGGAAATACCCACACTTTCGTCTTCACCTACAGCACCCGCTGATTATGGCTGTATTTGGGGCAACTTCTTCTGTCCAAATACAGCGATAATATGACCGGGCGTTGTATTAGGGTCAAGACGGTAGGACTTTTGAACTGACCACTTGGCTCTGATGGCAGTCAGATACATGCTGGAAATTTTTTCTTCTTCTGCGAGTTCACACACACACTTGTATCTACCATCCTTCAAATCAATTCATCACTTCGCCGGCTGTCTTAAGGCATACTCACACTAGCACTTTGTCCACTTCTCTCTGGACGGAATTGCAGTCAGGTGCATCCAGGCTGGGTCCAAAAAGCGATAAAGTACGCATCCAGGAAAGACCTACAGTCTTCACCCGAATACAACGCACCGTCATTATTGCTGTGTACCTAGACTCAAAGTTGCCCCGAATACAGCCAGAATGACCGTACGTTCTATTCGGGTGAAGACAGTAGTGCAAGTGTATATGGCAATATGCCCACCCATCTGTCAGATTGACACCTACCTACATGATCGGTATCTCAGGCATTTCATCTTTTTTTTTTTTTTTTCCCTTAATTATTTGTAAGTTAAAAGTTAAAAGTTTAAACGCAACACACACTGTATCTTTCTTAACTTTACTTAATCAGGCATATTCAACTTAACTCAAGTTATAACTCAACCAGACACTTGCTCCCCTCCGAGTCCATATACCAATTCCGCACAATAGCCGTTCCGTCATCCTCATTGGTTCCTGAGTCCTGAGTCCTGACAGAATTTTGTGAGCTAAAAAGCACGCAAGTCGCCGAAAAACGACAAGTCCGCCGTGCTGTCATCATCGCTAAAGACAGATTGGATACGGGATTAGGAAAAAAAAAAAAAAAAAAAAGATTGGACATGGGAACGAGAAATTGACAACACATTACCATCTTCCCCGAACACAGTGCACCGTCATCACGCATGACCGTATTGATCCAGAAAGTAGCTCGTAGCCTCATATACATTAACGATCAGGATTCGTTGTTTTTGACGGAACGTGGTAGAGCATGTCCCATTACAAATTGAGCGCGTTTTGTGTAAACTGGAGTGAGGTGTGCGTAGGCTCGACAAGGCGAAGCAGGAATATGAACGTGTTAAAAAAAAAAAAAGGGAATACGAACATGTGTAATAATAAGCCAGCATCTGCTGCCGTCCAGTGCGCTTCTGGAGACAAAATGCACGATGGACGAAAAATCAACGAGTCCTTCGGGACATCCATTCAGAGAAGATTAGCATGGCCCCTGCCCAAGGATGACACGCATACATCGAGAAATAATCCAAAAAAATAAAATAAAATAAAATAAATGAGATGTTCCTGTACACTCCAATACGAGTAGAGTAAGCCACCTGTTGCATGTGACATTCTGTGAGTTGTGTGGATTTCACACAACCACAGCCCCTGTTCTACCCAGATGAGCAGATCTAAGATCGATGCATCTCTACCTACCTCTATTGCAGACAATGACGCACACATGAGACGATCCATTCCCACAATGAAACAGTTTTAACGCTACAGCAAGCAACATGCAGCAGAATAGATCCGTTATATCCCTTTTTTTTTTTCTTTTTTTTTTATATAGTTCGGACCATTTCTCGATTTTTGTGTCTCATCCTTGCGCAACAATGAGATGAACACTTGTACACACAAGTACCGCACTCGTCATTCCTCATGAAAGACGTTAGTGATCCACACGAGCATCCCAAGCTGCGAAAATTGGAGATCGGACAGACATGATGGGATTTGAAAGAGCGACATATACTTTCTCTTTAACAATTAGAGACTGATCTTTTATTTTTTAGCAATTCACATCGAGTATCGCATTTCCCAGCGCTCTTCATCGTTGTGTGGGCCAAGGTATTCATTTCCCGGAGAGACAGATCTTTTTGTCCCATAAACAAGGTGGAAGAAACTGAGTCTGTGATGAGACTTGCGTGAAAAATTCTTCGAGGGGAAGGTCTTGCCTGGACAGCTGGACATACAGCTCGATACAATGAACGGACATCAAGACGGGAAGCGTTCAAACTACACACACAATAACACATGGAGGAAACCAACTGAGAGAGAGAGAGAGAGAGAGAGAGAGAGAGAGAGAGAGAGAGAGAGAGAGAGAGAGAGAGAGAGAGAGAGAGGGGGGGAGAGAGGGAGGGAGGGAGATTCAAACATGAGATTCCAAGACTCTGTGAGAATAGAACGATCCGACGGTCCGGCAAAGAACTAAGAAGATGGTACATGACCAAAACAAATAGCACAATTCTGAAAGGTACCCAAGTGTGCACATGTAGAGTGTCAGGCACGTAAGAACGAGAGCGCAGCCTCAGCGGGCTTCAACTAGAGAGAGAGAATATGCACCACAGCATCGGAAGAACGAGTGTCGTATGCAGAGCAACTGTCAAAAAGGTCGCTCGCCCTACCTACCTTCCCTTTGCTTCATCGCTTCGGCTTCAAACTTGCAGCAGCGGCAAAACAGCCCACTGCGTTCTCTCTCCACAGCTTCGTCCTTGTGGCGAATTCTTTGTGTGCTTTGTCATACACAACTACCTTCTAAGGTGAACGAGTGGTCCCCCCCCTAGGCGACCGATGGGATGGTCTCCTCACAAGGACTTCTTGCCGAGCTTATGTTGACACCAGTTGCTTTCCGGGGAGAGCTACTCTACAACTGCAAATGCATGCAGGGGAGGGGCTGGGATGGGAACCACCACATCTAAGCTCTCCCATAGCCCATTCTGCTGGAGATGTGTCTCACGCACATCGGAGAGGAGGAGGAACTTCACCCCAAAATGCCTGGGCGCTGAGTTATTACCCCCTCCTAGAAATGGGAGTCATGGATTTGCTCTTCCCAGGTCAACTCCCGAGAGACATCACAACAGGCATCCATCACATTTACATCCCTGTTAGCCTTCACATGACCTTACAGCCGTCCACCTCTCTCTCTCTCTCTCTCTCTCTCTCTCTCTCTCTCTCTCTCTCTCTCTCTCTCTCTCTCTCTCTCTCTCT
>BFEA01000024.1:5162411-5181223 GCA_003427395.1 Chara braunii | reverse complement strand
ACACACACACACACACACACACACACACACACACACACCCACACACACAAACCCACACACACACACACACACACACACACACACACACACACATGAAGCCCTTGAAGGATTCAGTGTAACAGTACTACTAGCTATACATGCCTTTGGCAGAGTGCTCCCTTTGTGTTACCCCCTGACCTGCAGTGCACGGTTGGAGCACAGGGGAAACCGCCCTACCCTCACCCCCTGTCACCTGTGCTATAATATCTGCTCCAGGTGTGTGGGGTCTGTCATCTCCTGTTAGCATGTTCAGTCCTGCCTTGCGTTTTTTCTCTTTTCAGGCAAGAACGATTCATTTTTGCGTCGTTTTCTATTCAGTCCCAAATCGATTTCGTCTCTTTTCAGGCAAGGGCAGTTTGTTTCTGTCCTGACTCCTGTTAGCCTACACCCATGCTTCTGACTTGTCAGCTCTCCACATTCACTTCACTGTCGCCAAACACCATTAATGAACTATCCATTCTGTTGCAAAGAGTCACTCCGTTGCCTCCTCATGGTGCATGCCTGCTTTGCCAAATCCTTAAGTGCTTATGAAATCCTCGGATGTGCAGTTTTCGCTACGTGCAAGAATGCAAGATAACATGTGTCATCCAAGCAGCCAGCATATCAGTGTCCTCCACGCCCGCATCATGTTCCCCCTCAATGATCAGCGTGAAATGCGAAAGCCCATCGATGACGCAGGACCCCTAAGAGAGGGCAGCATCCAGTCCGGAACTGCAACGAACCTCTTTTGGTCGCACTGCCATCTGGCCTGGGGGAGGGGCAGGCAATGCCTGCGCAGGGAGCGCTACAGCTTTTCCCCACCCTATTCGAAGCTCATACTCATAAACAATGACTCCTGCATTCACCAGCAAACAAAGCAAGCCGGTCCAACATATTAAACCACCAATGACCCCCAAAGGCAGAAAAAAAGAAGCTGTCGAACTCGGATCGTCAACCCAACGGACCAACCCGAAATAGTACGGTCCTCCTGGCAATCAGGGCAGTCTGTTTTTTTTTCTCTTTCCCCGACCGGGGCAGTCGTAAAAGATATTACTTGCTTCAAAATTGCTTCAAAACGAGACATAAAGCCAAAACAAATGCCGAAAACTTTGTTGTCAGCAATCTGTTAATTCAACTCAATTTTAACCCGGACCTATAGAAACACTGGTTTCCGTCTTTTTTTCCCTTTTGTTCAGACTATCTTATCGGGTCAAGCATGCAAGCCTACTAAACAGGACCCCTTCCTGGCGATGGAAAATTAGATTACAATCAGTGGTGGCCTGATGGACCCCGGATCAGACACTAAGACGGTTCCTATTTTCAAAATAAACCCAAGAGTCCCAACCCCACAAATCGCACAACATGCCTAATTAGCTCTGCCTTTTTGGTTGCGGGATCTCAACAGGAATGCTTAAAGACTTTCAGCCCTTGCACTTTAGAAGGATAATATTTCTTCTGTTTTAATGGTTTGAGATTTCTTGTAGTCAGCATCCCTTTATTCCCTTTTCATGTTCATGGAGCGCATGTGGAAACGTTTCCGAACTCATTATCCATTTTCCCCTGTGGTACCAAGGCACTCACTCAAGATGCCTGTCTCCATTACAGCAGTTGGGTCCTTGCCTCTTCACAGGGAGAGCGCTGACATAGCAGATACTGCCAAAGCCATTATTGATTCCAGCCCCCCCATAAGAGAAAGTGGATTGTTACTATAATAGTATATCTCTATTTGCGCTTCTAAGGGATGGCCAAACATCCTCTTCGTCTGTGAAGGAAGGATAAGATGAGTGCCCACTCTTCCTTCGCACTCATCAGCTACCTTCAGATGAGCACTATTTTGTGATATGTTCAGCGGCACTTCAGCCTGATACATCCCCGGAAAACCCTGTTGTGACTACGGGCCAGGTGCCACTGGATAAATGTGCCTGCTTAGAAAGCATGAACCCAGTCATCAGCACATGTAGGTTCATCCTGCTTAGAAAGCATGAACCCAGTCATCAGCACATGTAGGTTCGTCCTTTCTTAGCACGCATCAGTAGGACTTGGCCGTACAGTGTTCACAACTTCACAGACATATTACCCACACCACAATTCCTCAGTTGACGGTCAAGGACTATGTGGGTGACTGAGAACATGGATATTGAGACTTGAAAGCAAAAAAAAAAAGAGAAAAAAAAAAAGGACGCCTTGAGATGTTATCATCGACCTGACTGGCCCTAGTCAATTCAGAACTGTAGTATTTCACTCATCTGCTTAACGTGGAGTTCGAACTCGGGTCTGGATTTCAACAGCTAAGGGGTGTACCAACTGAGCTACCGGTAGGCAACGGATATTGAAACTAACTCAGAGTGTCACCTCCTAATTCTGGATGCTATGCAGTATGAACACGTCATTGTACCAGATGCAAGTATTATACCCACACACCCACACGCCCACCCACCTTGCATCTCATCCTTGGCTGCCTGTGCATCTGCTCTCTTCATGAAAGCCACAAACCCACAGTTGCGTTGCCTTCGGCGCTCCTCTTCGGTACGAGGCCACATGATTTTCACACTAGCAATTGGTCCAAACCGACCAAAAGTGCGCAACAGGAAGTTCTCGTCAACCTGACAAGAAAGCATAACAACCGCAGAGAAAGAACCACTCAGAACACTGACTGCTGCCACATCGTCTTTTCTGATTGTCACCATTCTCCATGATGTGGACACGGTCTCGTCCTACCGTCTTCACCCAAGTACAGCAGCCGGTCATCATAGCTGTATTTGGGGCAATTTTCAGTCTACATACAGCAATAATGATCAGGTCTGTTTGGGTGAAGACGGTAGGCACCACCTTTCAAGGACACAGATGGACAACATGCGTACAACATTGGTGGCCTACCTGCAGACATGAGACCTGACTAAAGACCAGGGAATCATACAACCATGGAAGCAGGAGGAGAAACGGAAATCCCCAGCCCCGAAGGAACAACAGAAGCCGTACAAACAAAAGGGATCCTCCTCTTCTCCGGATGCTCAACATAAAAGGGATCAGGTGCATTATTAAGTTATTAACATGCCCAAATAAAAAGCAGACCCATTTTCTCAACATAAAAGGAAGATGGGGGTATCCCTTTCTCAGCCTTCAGGCTAAGATCAAGTGTAGTATCCGTTCCGAGTGTGTAATGATGTAGTCTTTTCTTCCTAGGCATTCCTGCCAATTGAAGCAAGACGGATTGCTGCCTCTCACAAAAGACGAGCAGAGGCAGAGTCGTACGAGGATTGGCTTTCTCAAAAAGACAACCCAAAGCTGTCTGATCCCATGCACAAGGATCACATCACCATAACATTTCCGGGAAGATACGGAGGAAATATAGCATCGTAAGATTCATTACAAAGTGAAACTTGAAAGCGAAGGAAATATACTATATAGCATCGGCTACAAGCAGAGGAGATATAGCATCGTTACAAAGCGCTCCATCCTGGTTATGGCCAATTGTAAGAGCATCATGGACACTGCAAAAAGAAAACAGCAGAAAACATTCTGGCCTGTCCGTACAGTGCACAGCCTAAACCGTACATGGCATACATAGCCAACTGGCGCTACTTTCTAATTCGACTATTCCTGTGGACAAGGTTTAAGGACCTGGGATTTCAAATGCAAGTATAGAATTATTAGGAAAAAAACATTGGGGACGCTACCACACACAAGCGCAAACACACACACGGAAACAGATCCCGGCGTTCGAAGTACGAGCTTATAACAACGCACAGCGGGGCGGAAAAGCAAGTACTGGAGTTACAAAAGACCACTGATGAAAACCACCTAACTTACTTTACCAGCAAAAGGTCTTTTGGTACGGCTTGAAAATGTTTTGATTAACTCTTTCGGCATTGCTTAAATATGAAGACGAGTCAGGGCCATGTACATACTTCATATCAGCAGTGCGCTAGTGCTTTTCAGCAGAGAATACTAGAACAGAAAAGTGAATCTAAAGAAAACTGAAATCTGATTATATATCCAACCCACCCTACTCACCTGTGGTGATAGATTTCCCACGTAAAGATTGGTTGTAGCTGGATCGCCATCGTCAAAGGACCCGGGGAGCTTGCCGCTCGCTGCATCCAATCCCACTTCCTCTGGGAGTTCATCAAACCGGCTACCAGGCTGCAAATGATAATGCGAATCAACACCATGGCAGATAGAACACGTCAAGTGCATCAACAGGAGCACACCAAGCTAAAGAGATTCCTGACTTAGACACAACATAGTGTAGTGTGAACAAAAGAGGGATTCACAACCACACAAGTCACGGCTTCATCAACTTTTGTTTTACTACGTATACAATACTTGCCAAAGCTTTTTTCTACACTCCAGCAATTTGCCACCGAGGACAACATTACAAGACTGTACGAGCCACAGGTGGTTGGCAATAAGCCCCAGAGTTGTGAGCTTACAAGACTGTACGAGCCACAGGTGGTTGGCAATAAGCCCCAGCGTTGTGACCTATGCGCACAAACTTTCCCTGTCACTCCCTGTCCTTGCAAACTCTCTCTCTCTCTCTCTCTCTCTCTCTCTCTCTCTCTCTCTCTCTCTCTCACACACTATAAAATATCGTCAAACAGAGCTGCCCGGTAAACCGCAGGCAGAGAGGGAGCAGAGGACAACAAACACGGGGCTGTGACAAATTGATCGTCGGAGTTTCACCGACTTTGCAGCAACCATGGACTTAATTGATTTCTAATCAGAGGAATTCCACTCCTCGGCTGCCCTGTACTTCCCCAAAGGTAAAGGATTCATCTCTCTTCATTGATCAGTCACACCTTCATGAACAGTGCAGCACAGCCTCTACCAGCTGAAGCGCTGGAGGCTGAGGGCAGCCACGTCCCCTTTCGTTGCAGCACTCCTTCCCTTGCGCATAACCATGCACACGTTATGTGCCTGATTGAAACGATATACATCATAGTATCCACACGTTCCCATACACATGCGCAATGACAAGAGATCTTGGAGAGAACAAACCACACCACATTGATACAGGTCACGGGATCTAGTCCCGGAGAGCGCAAAACCAGACAAAAGCAGATAGAAGTAGTGTACAGCCCACATAACACTGCACACAGTACACACACACACGACCAGGAAACCGATGTGGGAAGAAAGTGTCTACTAGCACCTTCCTTATTTACAACACGATGACATGTCATTGACGTCAACTTTTTCCAGTAGGGAATGCCTGCCCGAGTCTTAACAAGAAATATGCTTGACAATGTTTCTATAGGTGATTCTAGTGGCAACACTCCACATACCCGAGTTTCTCGCCGTTGATCCCTCAACTCTGCACGCTTCTCCCTCAGTTCCTGTTCGCGTTTGAGCTCCTCCATGAAGTTGTCAATGTTGCGGGCCTTGGTCTTCTCCTTCGGCTTTCCATCTTCTTCTTTCTGGAATTGAGTTCACCAATCGATTTCACATTCACAAAGCACACACTCACTGACATGAAACACTGGAGAAAACAGGGTAGGAGCCAAAACATCCATCCAAACTTGAAAGCAAGAAATGCGGTTGTTACTGCCATGGTCTCCTTTCCCCCCTTCACTGATGGTTACACGAATGTCATTCCCCACCCACAGATGCCAAACAGTCGACGAGTCCTGGGCCAGTTGTTCAGAGTCCTTTTTCCCCTCTCCTGTCCTGTTTTTACCAAATCAAACTTAGCAAACAACATGCACACTGAATAGTTACATGTTGTTTCTGCATAAAGGAAAAGTCTAGCAGGTCAGATGCAGAAACAGAGGAGCGACGGTGACACATACTGCCACCTGCACACCATTGAAATCACATCCATCGGATTTTGAGCCCCAGACACCGAGCAGGCGACCATAATCCCCTTTTCCTTTTCCCCTCTTTGGTTTAACCAACAATCAGTGCACAACGCCAACATAGAATATATTTACATGTTGTTTGTGGATAAGGCAAAGGTGTAGCAGGTCAGACACAAGAGTAGAGGAGAGACCATGACACAGCTTTTGATGACTTCTATAAAACCGTGTTTGCACCCACACGTACGTCGCAGCTATTCACTCTACCCACGGCTTCAGAGTCATTCGGAACCCATATGTGTGTTTGCTCTTGACATGACTCATAACGATGCAGGCTTAGAGAAAAGTGTGCGGACGGAAGACCTTGAGCACACGTTCACTTGGCATGGATACTTCACTAGGCATGCAAACAGCCAACCATCAATGGTGAGTCGCTCAATAACTGTCCGTTGTTTGGTTGCTCTTGACATGACTCATATATACACTGCTAAACCTTGGAATCCCTCCCGAAGCTTTAACAATAGCCTGAATCTATCACTCCAATCGCAAAGCCGGAAATCCTTGAAGACGTCAAAGCCAGCCTTCAGCATTTGGCAGGAAATACTTCCCCTGAAGAAAGCCCAAATTCTCCAGGCCCTTGTGGCTTGTTGCTTTCCATCATCCCAAAACATGTTATGGACCGTTACCCTCCTCAAACATTTTTAAATATTAAAAAAAATGACCACCACAAAAGTATAGAAGTACACTGGTAGCTTAATCGGCCCCACGCGACGATAAACTCCTTGTGGTGGTCTCTAATCTTTCTTCGTGAGTCGACAAGGTAGCCACATCTGTACACCAGGGCTAGTGCTCATTACTCTGTCAATCCAATCGACACATACACACCATATCAAGCAGGAAAACTAAAACAATTTGATTTCCCTCCCATGCGAGCTGGTTCAAGAACAAGCAGCACACTAGCCACATCTGTACAACAGGGCTACAGCTCATTACTCTGTCAATTCAGTTGACACATACACACCGTATCAAGAAGGAGAACTACAACAACTTGATTTTCCTCCCATGTGAGCTGGGTCAAGAACAAGCTGCACACATTCTGCAAGCACGAGAATGACCAACCTTCTCTGCATCCTTGTCGCGATCCTTGTCCCGGTCCCTGTCCCGGTCCCGGTCCCGGTCCCGGTCCCGGTCCCGGTCCCGATCCCGGTCCTTATCCCGGTCCTTGGTCTTGTCCTTGTTGACAAGAGCAGCCAGCCCTGGTGGTATGAAAGATGGTACATACCTGAATAACATAAGACAAACCAAGCATGAACAACCAATGCCACACGTACCACATAGGCAATCGCATAGCATGCACAGCAACAGAGACACGCAGCACATCACAAAAAACAAGCGGAATGGTCATCACTCAGAAAAGGACAAACCAAATACCAAACATAACATAACATAAGAAGCCCCAAATGCCTTTCTAACTGCATGCTGCTTGCAAGTTTCATTCCCATGTCACTAAAAATTTTCACAGTGTGTGCATCCACCGAAGGCCAACTCTCAGGATCAGGAAGGAGTTCCACACATCTCGTCCTTCAGGACAAACATTAAAATTGGAAGGACACAGAATGGCCCCTGCCTGCACAGGGATAACACGCATAAACTGAGAAATGGTAAAAGTAATCCCCAAATTACTATTAACGAAAATAATAATAAAGGAGTTTCACACGTCTCGGGAATGAATTAACTGCAGCAGGAAGAGAAACAGTCCCCAATCTACAAACTTGCGCTTCCGAACAGTCATTTAGCCCTCCTTTCTGGCACCATGGACAATAGAATGGCGCCCAGAGAAGGAAATCAGTTACTTGGGTTCATTTGACTCAGAACTTTGCCGAGCTCACCACCTCATCATTCACTTCCCTTGTGTTCAGTAGTCACGTGTCTCCACGACTACACTGGTTGCAGCACAGAGTAAGCAGGCCTAGCTGATTGAAATATACATCCAGGGTCGAATCCAGACACAATCATAACAACAGAGGAGTACAACAACTGGACATTCGTAAACTCTTCTACAGATACTGGTATGCGGCAATCTGAAATCGCCTCAGCCCTCTGCTTCCCGACATGATCTGCACTCTAATTCAGAGAATGTCTTGACTCAGCATGCACACAACAGCTGCAGCAACCAAATCCCTCAGGTGATTCTGTGCGCTGAAGTTGCTTTCAGCAAAAGAGGGGTCTTCTCAATTGATGTGATGGAGCTCGACTCCTACAACATGTAACAACTCATTCACAACACAACTTTCAAGCACACTGGTTGAGACCATGACAGCTCCGCTACCTCATCCGTCACAAATGATTGAAGCAAGATTTCTACTACGACATGCTGGCACTGAAATGAATTTGCATGTTATTCCATAGCCACCAATGCTCACTAACTACTTAATGTCCGTGCAGCCATGTTTTTTGGGTTGGTTTTGGATTTTTGTAATGCTCTCCTGACTGCGAGCTCGAGTCCTACAACATGAGACTTCACAGGCCATCCAATGCACAACTATCAAGCACACCCACAGTGAGAATGACAGCTCCTCTACCTAATTTGGCACAAGCAGTGGTGATACCCGGATGGACCGGGGATCCCTACCCCGACCGGGAGCCTCCTGGTTGGAACAGGCGGTCGACCGTCCTGGTCGACTCCCAGTTTCCCCCAGCGCATTTTGGCTGGGGCCCAAATTCGGGCAGGAAAGTGGCCTGGCTTCCTCCTGCAGCCTTACGGAGGCCGTCGCCGCTGGAAGAAAATTAGAGAGGGGGAGTAGACCCCCTCTACAGATCTTTGGTTTTTATAAAGGGCGAGGGGTTGATTTAGTATCGTGTGACCTGATGGACCACATACCAGATAATACAGACCAGATAGTCGACCCGTCTCAGCCAAAAGGCTGAAAACGATATGTTTCTGTAAGGCTTTGCCAAGATTATATGCTTCACCAATGTCGTTATTCTCTAGAAAATAAGTTGTGTTCGGTTTCTGCTCGTGAAGTCAGAGCACCAATCTTGTCCCATGGTGTAAGCCCAAGAATGTACATCGCCCCACTCCATGTATCTGAGAGACTACCAGGCGAGACAGATGAGACACCGTATATTGATGGACCGATAACTTTGTTGTAGAGCTTTGTGTGTGTGTTTATGTGTGTGTGAGTGTGTGTGTGCCAGACACATGTGAAGTTACAGTCAAGTGTGGTAGTGTAGAGTGGAGCAGTAAAGTCGCAGACGAGCGTGGTAGTGTAGAGTGGAGCAGTAAAGTCGAAGTCGAGCATGGTAGTGCAAAGTGACGTAGTAAAGTCGAAGTCGAGCGTAGAGTAGCGTAGGGGTCGATCTTTCCCAAGTCGTGGGATTTGCCTTCACGGAAGCCTTCCACCACAGCACGCACACATACAGACACTGAGAGAGAGAGAGGGCGTCTTTAAGCACACGCAAAAGCCGTAAGCCGCAGACTATCGCACTCGATAGGTCACGTACAGGAGGTTGTCACTTTCGCTAGGGTCATGCTTTGAGTTCGTCGCGTTCAGTACTGGAAGGTACTCGAATGTCCTTCGTCGCATCCAACGGGCCGCTGGACTTCAGTGCAGGGAAAGCGCCGCCCTGCAACAGCCCAAAATGCTCTGACCCTCCACAAAAGGAAAACACAGGGCCGTACCGGTAGTCCAAACATTGCGTGGCGATCCAGGCTGTTTCTGGGCCCGACGGCCCTGATTGCGCCGCGATATTAAAATTTTAAGATCGCGGGGGAATCCAGGCCATCGGGCCGGTAGGACCGCGAACGGCATGGATCGCCGCCCGATCTTAAAATCCTAAGATTGCAGGGCAATCACGGCCGTCGGGCCGATAGGACCGCGGACGGCCCGGATCCCAAAATTCCCACATTAGGAACTTTTACAAGTGTAGGGAAGAAGATAAAAGTGCAGCGCATTCAGACATCTACCTATGAGAAGAAATTGTATGCTCTTGTTTGTGCCCTCAAACAGTGGACGCACTTCTTACTGGGTAGACACTTCAAGATCTATTCAGATCATTCTACATTGCACTGGATGAACACCCAAGGGGAGTTAAATAACAAACTAACGAGGTGCATTCAGTTCATCGATGGTTTTGACTTTGAATAGAAGCACAAGAAAGGATGCTACAACAGAGTGGCTGATGCACTCTCTCGCCGACTTGACACTTTTGCTGCCATTGTGCATACTTACTCGTTTGGGGATATTACTAGCCAGGTCATTGCATATGCACTGCCTCAAGACCCGGTCTTTGGTCCCATAGTTAGGAATATGCAAACTAACCATAATTCTAAGTCTAGCTATGCCTTAACCTCAGGATTGTTGTACGTGATCAGCAAGGGGGAGGAACGTTTGTGTATCCCCAACAACCAAAAATTCATAACTTATCTGATTTCACAATGCCATGATGCCCGTGGTCATTTTGGGTTCCTAAAGACCTATGCTGCCCTGATTCAGTGCTTCTATTGATATAATAAGATGAGAGAGGATATACTCGAGTACCTCAAGAGTTCTGAATTGTGCCAAAGGAACAAGGCCCACACACGACCTCCTATGGGACTACTCAAACCATGGCAACCGCCCGGACGTCTGGACCGGAATCCAGATGGTCCGGTTGTCTGGGTATGGGTCCGATGTCTGGTCCGGTAGGTCTGGATTGGGCTCAATTTTAAAAATTTTGATTTTTTTTGGGGGGTGGCCTAGGACGTTTTTCGGGTCCTAGGCCAGCCCCGAAACATGCCCGAGGTATTTTTTGGCCGTTTCAGGGCCTACCGGACGCCGCCAGATACTTCCAACAGTTCCCTCTGCTGTCGTACTCCGCTGGTAGTTCATCGGATGAGGAAGAGTCTGATTCCAAAAATGAAGCACTGGCTGCAAAGCGCCACAGAAAATAAAAAAAGAGAGAGAGAGAGAGAGAGAGAGAGAGAGAGAGAGAGAGAGAGAGAGAGAGAGAGAGAGAGAGAGAGAGAGGATTTTGGTCAGATCTGAGATCCAATTTTTTTTTTTTTTTAATATAAACCCCCACCAGAGTTAGTGGTGCTGATAAGAGCAGACACCACTAGCACCTGGGGAGAGGCTCCATCTATTGGCAGGGAGCATCACCTGCTGGAAAGCGGGTCCAGCGTCCCTAATACAGACTGAAATTGGAGTACATCAGAACACAATTGTGGGGTGTTCCTGGTAGCATTGATTACCTTGGGGTCTAGGGGATTGACTGAGCAGGATATTGGGAGGAAGGGGGAACCTCTTCACTCTAATCTGGCACCAGATACATCATTACACACTAGTTCATCCCTTCCCCTGAGCCATATTGAGCCATGCTGAAACTATGCTAGCTGGAAAACGGGTCCAGCGTCCCATTGCCTGCCTAGGTTCCAGGCAGAGGAAACGGAAGGAGCCACTGGGGGGCAACAGTGGAACCTCCTTTCATCCCCTTGCCTGCCCCAGCGTCCCATTATAAATAAAAGGCACAGATTGCTCAGAGTACTCAGACTGCCAGCAGCCCCGGTCAAGAGAAGAGGGGGGTTAACTGAGCAGCAAAAAGGAAACAAATATGTAAAAAGATATGTAAGTTAGTGGAATTCAAGGGGCTCCAGGGAGGAATTCCATATGTGAGCTGGAAATTAGACGATAGTCTCTCATATCTTCCAAATCCCGCTGAGTTCTATGTTTGTCCAGTCTTTGAAAATTAGACGGTAGTCTCTCATATCTTCTCTCCCCTCCTACCCAATCTGTGCAAAATGCTGTAATCCCTCTCCCGTCTTAGATCTGGTCCTGACCAGATCTCAGATCTGTTCTTAATACTTCTTACGCAGATCTGAATAACTTTACAGTTTAAATTTTCAATTTTCATATGAATATGAACTGGAAAGTCTAGACTCTAAAGTTCTGTTTTTTTCTGATTTTCGTACTCTTTTCTAAAGCGACTTGGGATTGGTATGTTGAGAACTGGTTTCAAGTGTTGTGTGAGCCTTTGTGAATGTCTGTGACGGTATTGACTCTATTGAGCAGTCAAGTTGTGAATAGTGAAAGACAGTAAGTTGTGGTTAGTACTGCTTATTACTAATGTTTGTTTGTTTGTTTGTTTTTTTCCCGGTCCGAACATTTTTGTCTGGTGTACCGGTCCGGACGGTCCAGGTCCAGTCCTGTCCGGCTGTCCGGTGCCTTCTGGACCAGTCCAAACAAATGTCTGGGCCTCGGTCCAGACATGTCCGGGTCCAGGTCCACAGTTGCCATGACTCAAACCTTTGCCTGTTCCTGATGGTCCTGGTGCATCTGTGCCCATTGACTTCACTGATCTGGGCAAGGCCACTCCACATGGCATGAGACAGGTAATGGTGTGTGTTGATCGTTTCTCTAAGTTTGTTGAGTTTATTTCCATACCCGCTGAGGCCTGAGTACCTCTGGTCATAGTGCTGTTTGCTGAGAGGTGGGTTAATGTGCATGAGTGCCCAATCTCCATTGTTACAGAAAGAGACCCCAGATTTTGCAACGATAAGTGGCAGCCTTTCTACAAAGTCTACATTCATTCTAGGCTAGACATGACTTCTGGTCGGCATCCTGAAGCCAATGGACAGGCTGAAGTGATGAATAAAGTCTTCTTTCAGCTGCTACGTCATGTGATCACACCTGATCAGCAGGAGTCAGACAAACATTTGCCCAGGGCACAACTGATGTATAACAAGTCTGTTCACAGCACTACAGGCTCTACACCCTATAGGTTGCACTTTGCCAGAGATCCAAAACAACCTCTTGATGATCTTTTTGACAAGGCTAAACCTAGACTGACTCCTGGGACTGCAGAAATTCACCAGGAGTTATGACAGAGACCTAGAGAAAGCCAGAACTAACATGTTCAAGGCCCAGAAGAGGATGATCGAACAGGCTAATAAGCATCGCTCTCGCTCTACTATACAGTCAGGTCACTCGGTCTGGGTGAAAAGATCTGAACTAACCGACGAACAGGACATATCAAGAAAGTTGTTGCCTGTTTACTGTGGAGGCAGATCCATTTGAACCCCCCTATGTGCTTGTTGTACCCCCTCATATCAGGACCTATCCGGTCTTCCATGCTTCGAAACTGCTGCCTTTCACTCCTGCTGATGCATTTCCTGATAGGCCACCGCAGTTTGGACTTCCTATCCCTGGAAAGGGATATGAAGTTGAGAGCATAGAGGATCAGTGGGGCACAGGCCCCAACTGCGAATACCTTCTGAAGTTCTGATTCCAACCTCCCACAGAGGACCATTGGTTTACAAGGAAGGAACTTCAAAGTCTGCAAATTCAGTCTTGGGGTTTTACGAGGCTGAACAGAAAGGGCAGTTGCTCGGACGGGCTCCTCGTGGACACTCCTCGCTCCGGGTCCTCGCTCCCCAGGAGGGTAGGAATACAATGACTTGCAGTTGCTTGCGCGGGCCATACACTAAGTTTGTCTGGTGTTCCCGTGGTCTGAACCACACGGGACTTGATCCCGTGACCTACAGGTTGTATGCGTTTTTTACTAGCTTACAGTCCTACTGGGCTTGACCCGTGAACCTGTCGCTAGTAGTCTCTATTTGGCAGTCTTAGGCCCTTCAGCCTTGGTGTTTTGTCCTTTTCTGGTCTTCTGGAAACTGGTAGGCCCATAGGTCTCCCTTGTGTGTGTGTGTTAGTATTGGGTCCCCTGAGTCTATGTTCCCATCTAGATGCAGGTAGGTAGATCTTGACTGTTTGGCCGTAGATGTGTCCTGTTTGGACAGTCAGATAGGTTTGTAGGTGACTGTTATGCTGTAGGTCTAGGGAAGTCGGGTAGAAGTAGGCAGAGGCCGACAACTTTCGGCTTTCTTTTCTCTTTTTTTTTTGGGAAGTGGCAACAGGAGTATATGAGCAGCACTCCGTCTTCTTCCTCTTCGAAGGGGAACTGGACGGACAAGAGCAACTGCAGCGGAAAAGGCGAAAAGTTACGTCAGCTGTTTGTGATGTGTCTGGACCGAGCAAGCACGAAACCACTCGACAATGTGACTGCAACTCGAAGCGGTAAGGAGGCTAGGCCAGGAACTGACCCACGTCTGTTCCAGGCAAAGCATTGGAAAGAACATAAATAATTGCAGAAGAAGAAGGTGTGGACCTGGTGCGAGCAGCAACAGGAGGTGTCTTCCAGGGTGCAGGGAGTATTGGATCAGATGCCTCCTATACTGCCAAATTTTCAGGGGTTTGGCCACAAACGCGATCAACCATTTCCAGAAATCATGAAGCCGTGTGCAATGCAGAAGGAGGAGATATTTCACACTTTGGTTGCTGCTGGTATAAAGGTCCAACCTCATGATAAGAACCATACTTGCAAGCGCATGTCGTGCGGGCGGTTCCCTACTTGCGGCGCACGCGCCCAACCAATCCCGTGCGGCGCACGACGTATGCGGGGAACGACCCGTCACCCCCCTCAGAAAAAAAAAAAAACGCCGGGGTTGAAATGGTACGTTTGAGGCCCCCCACCAAAATTATAAGCGAGATGAAAAAAAAAAATAGAGTACTGCCTCACCTTGCTCCTCCTCCCCTTCCTCATCCTCCATGTCTCCTCCTCCCTTCTCCTTTTCATCTCCTCCGACTCGCCCTCCTCCTGTTCCTCCTCCTGCCCTTCCTCATCCTCCTTGTCTCCTCCTCCTCATACTTCCTCATCTTCCATGCCTCCTCGTCTCCTTCCCTTCCTTGTGTCCTCCCCTTCCCCGCCGTCCATGTCTCCTCCTCCTCCTCCAGCCCTTCCTCTTTTCCCTCCGTCCATCTCTTCTCCTTCCCCCATCTCGACTTCTCCTCGTCATCCTCCTCGTCCACATCCTCCTCCTCCTCTCCATATCCCCCTCTCCTTGCCATATCCCCATCTTCCTGTCATACGCCCCCCCGTTCCCCCTCCCAGAAAAAAGATAAAATAATAATAATAAAAATAAAAAACCTGCACGATTCTGCACAGGCACCCCCCGCACGGAATTAAGTGTGAAATATCTCCGGTCATCCAATGTCCAAAGTTTTTTGCACCTGGTTGTGCGCCCACATCCTTCCGGTGGTTTGTTGCTTCACGAACAGTTGTGCAGCCGATCCTTCCCCCTCCTCCGTGCCCCCACCCTCTCCATCACCTTCCCCCCTTGACAGCCTCCTCCAATTTCGTAAAAAGCATGTTTGCAATGTCTCCACAGGACTGCTCTTCGACAGGTGGTGGTCGGGGCTCATGCTTGTCAGGGTCGTCCAAGCCCTCTGCTCCGGTCACTGCAGGATCACGAATTCCCTGACAATTGCCAGCCTCCAATTTGTCAGCAAGTGTGCTGTGTTCTTATCATTCTAGCAACTGCACGAGCCGCACGTTTGTGCGGAGTTCCATGGCACAGAGGAGGGGGAAGGATCGGCTGCACGACTGGTCATGTAGCAACAAAGCACTGGACGAATGTGGGTGGACAACCAGGTGCCAAAAACTGTGGACATTGAAGAGCACAGGCCATGTTGGCATGTTCAGGGCTGGCATCACATTCAGTTTCCTGAACATGGACACAACTCGGGCATCACATGATGTGTACTTGGAGGTGGTGAGCACCAGAACGAAGGTCAAGCTACCTTCATAAAAGCACATGCAGATAGTACTATTAGATGTCATCTAATGGGCCAACTGACCGCAATAATCCGCCCGTGATGAACTGATTAGCAGCCAGGGAGCAAGGGGCAGTGTTTGTGGACACTGAAACATTGACAGCGAGGAAGAAGCATGCAGTGGCATTAGCGGGGATTGTGAGAACAAATGATGTGGGAAATTGGATTGTGTCGCAGTGCAATCTGCACCCATAACGCAGAAGTGAACAAAAAGGCCGCACAGATCCTTGAGTGGTGCAAGGACAAGAACGTTGAAGGATCCCTTAAGGTTCCTTGTGCTCAAGGACCTGAGTAACCTGCCGTGGATAAAGGAAACTGTGAAGACTGCCAACATGATCGTCAAGTTCATCAGCAATCATCATTCCACCCACAAATTGATGATATCCATTGACAACTCCTTGTCCTTACTGTGCCCTAAGAACGTCCAGTTTGGGAGTTTACATGATGCTGCAACGGTCGTCCAACAGGGTCATGTTCTGACAGCAATGGTGGATGGAAAGGGGCCAGCAAAGCTGAGGGCACTGAGATGGTTGGGGAGAAGCTGCACAAGAAGGCTGACCTTATGTACTACACTGTGAGGTCCAAGTCCTACCGTATTCGAGGGTACCCTCCGATGAGAAATTGCTGCTAAGTTTTCGAATAGAAGGTACCCTCGAATACAAAGGTGCGTACCTTGTATCCAAGGTGTGCCTTGTCTGTTTCTAACAGAAGGTGCCCTGCAGACTCTGAATTCTACTTGAACCGGGCTCTAGAACTTCACCCCGCTGTGGAATCTATGTGCTCTTTTTCAACAAAAAAAAAAAAGAACTTCACACTCCAGCCCCGTCCTGGTATCAGGCTACACGTGTCATGTTAGCCTGTGTAAGTAGGGGACCTGCGGTGGCACCATGCAGCGACCCAGTCCATATACATATTTGTCATTCATCCCGTCCATATGTGCCCTTAAACCACTAGTACCTCCGAGCCTATTTTCGACAAGTTCTTGCCAGCTCCCGAACTTTCAGGAGGCTGAGCCCGACGTTGATAAATCTGATCGACAGAGGTCGTTTCGTTTCAGCCTCCTGAAAGGTCGGAGGCCGAGTATTTTCGAACCAACAAAAAAAAAAAAAAAAAAAAAACGNGGCCGAGTATTTTCGAACCAACAAAAAAAAAAAAAAAAAAAAAACGTCATGCTGCAGCCCCATCCTGGTAGCAGTCAACGCGCATCATGTTCGCCTGTGTACGTAGGGGACCTGCGGTAGCACCACGCAGTAACCCAATCCATATACATGCTGGTCATTCATCCCGTTCATATCTAGACAAAAAGTAGCCCCAAATACAGCGGATTTCAGGTGACACATAGTGTCATCCATCGCCTGCCAAGCTTCTGCCAGAGTGTCATCGCGTCCGTGGGAAAAACGGAGAGGTAGCGGGCTACTTCCTTGTGCCTTTTCTTTTTTATCACTTAGTGAGCTAGTTACAGAAAATTGTTTCAAACAGTTAGCCAAGTGAGAGTTGTATTCTATTCGACGTATTCGTGATATTAATATTATTAATAATATTTACTGTATATCGTTATATTCTTTTCCTCCCCTCGCCTTAGGAAAGCTGCACCCTAAAATTTGAATACAAGGTACCCCGTACCTTGTATATTTGTATACAAGGTACGTGCCTTGTTTTCAGGTAAAGATGGTAGTGGCCGATCCATCATCCACCCGATCTACAGCCTGCTTAAAAGGTGGGCAGAGAAGGCACTTCTCCTACGAACCTTGCAAAGTATGACCAACGTCGTGGGCGTTTAAGTTGATGAAAGTCGTGCTCATGAGGAAGGAGAGGGAGGACTCGATGCAAAAGGTGACGGATCGCATGCAAATGATGAGGCAGCCAGTGCACACAGTTGCATTCCTCCTTGATCCACAGCCGAGAAACATGCTGGCTCCTCAGTCCAAACAGCGCCCGCATCCAAAATGCAATGCAATTTTTTCTTAAGGTCGGGGGGCTGTGGGACAGAAAGGTACGTCCATACTCGTGCGGGTATCTGTACGAGTTCTACAAGGAGCCTGGAAGGCGGGAAAAGGATCAGAAAAACGAGAATATGTGGAGAAAGGTTGCGAAGGATAACCTCTCGGCCCTTCGGACTGGTGGGCAACACATGGTGAGGATGTTACTGAGCTGTAAAGCATTGCGATCAAGGTCGTGGGCATGTGGAACACTGCAAACCCCCGCAGAACTGGGCATCCATGGACTCTGTCCACTCCAAGAGATGAAACAGATTGTCATCCAAGTCCCTCGAGAAGCTGGTCTACATTCATTGGAACATGCAGTGGCTGCGTGTTTCAAGCCATACGGAACGCGGGTACATTAATGTGAGGGGATCCTTCTTTGAACCCTTGATAGACCACGAGGAGAATGATGGATAAGTGTTGCACGATCGTGCGCAATATGCTGCGGACAATGAGGAGGAGGAGAGGAGGCAGAGGAGACTGGTGAAGACTCCAGGAGGCAGGGTTCCAAAGGACCTCATAAAATCCAACTTGAGAGGCCGCAGCAACATCAAGGATCTTCTATGGAAGGACACATGCTGGAACAAAACATCTTCACATGATTGCGACGATGAGGAGTTTTGGGAACTTTGACATCGAGCTCGGAGAGCTGCCAAATGTCTCGGTAACCACATATGTCGGGAGGAGGTCCTTACTCACAGGGAGAGAGAGAGAGAGAGACGCGTTGGACAAGCAGGGCAGCAGCAGGACCAGCAGACAGATCAGCGTATGGCGGACATGGACAGGGGGTTGGGGAGAAGAACGTGATGTGAGAGGAAAGGAACGTGCTGCAAGAAGAGGAGGACAAAGCACATGGAGAAGAGGGAGTACATCTGCAGCATTAGAATAGGGATCTGGAGCAAGATACGGAGGAGACTGTGCAGCAGCAGAAGCAGTGTGCAGAGGAGGAAGAGCAGCCTGCAGCAGAGGTAGTATACTCGTGGAGGCCCAGCCCACATGTGCAGCAGGTGGAACTAGTGGAACAGCACGGGTCAGCAAGGTGCGCGGGGAGGAGAGGGAGAGCACCACCCTGCAGAGTACATCAGCAGCCCCCCATTCCCTGCAATGAACGAGGATGTTCAACACGGCCACATCTGGAAAAGCCAGAGGAATGATCTTCGACATAAAGGAGGTTGCGGACAGTTATATATATATATATATATATATATATATATATATCGTCACAAACAGAACTGCCCGGTAAACCATAGGCAGAGAGAGAGAAGAGGACAACAAACGAGGGGCTGTGACAAACTGCTTATATATATATATATATATCGTATATATATATATATATATATCGTCAAATAGAACTGCCCGGTAAACCA